>JAKRZM010000891.1:1534174-1652248 GCA_036379175.1 Heliconius cydno galanthus | reverse complement strand
AAATTTGGACAGATGTTTACTTTCGTAATCTGGACATCCACTAAGAAGGGATTTTGAAAAATTTTTACCCTAAAGGGGAGAAATAGAGGTTGAAAGTTTGTATGGAAAAAAATTTAAATCGGCACCGATTTTTATAAAATTTGAAAATTAGACTCTTAAAAATATTTCATCGAACACATGTTTCATGGGTTATTAGAATTCACCCCTAAATACGCAAGCGAAGCTGCGCGCGTCCGCTAGTCTCCTATATAACAATGATTATAATAAATAATAATACAAATGATTTAATTAATTCCTATAAGTCAATAACTTTTGGTGACCTCAATGACCAGAAACCTTTGAAATCTTATCAATTATAAGAACGATGATATCTTTTTTTATTTACGTAAAAATCGTATAATGCTGGTCAAAAGTTAAACTACTAATAAAAAAATATGATATCTATAAATATTTTACAGCTACTGATTATGAAAGAAAGTTTGTGCACGTGTACATGCTATTACTCATTAGTCATAAGCTTGTCAAGGTTAATGCAACGTTTATTTCATGAAATTGACACAAAAAAGAGTAATTTTCATAATTAATTATCAAAATTGTATATATTTTAATTATTTTATTAGAAAAAATAAACATTTTCTTAGAAACAATTTAAGGTTTAGTGACATATAATAAGCAATAATGTTATCCAGCCTGAAGTTGGAATGGAATTACGGTATAATAATGTAACTATTAACAACGTTAACAATGATCTTTAGCTAGAGAGAACGGCACTAAGTGATCTCTGTAAAGAGACTTTACAGTCTGCACCAAGGGTCCACTACTCCACTCACATTATACCGGGGTAGTGAAATCTCCCATAATCTCCTTTTCGCAACTCTATCAAACACATTTTCCAAGTCCACAAAAGCACAGAAGACTTGGTTAACGGCCAAGAATTATTCCGTGATCATGCGAAGGGAAAAGATCTGAGCCATACTGTCTTTTCCAGGCCTAAGCGTCCTTGGGCCTTCGACAACAGCCTTCCAGCCAGCCAGATCTCTCTTGCACTATTCTCGCTAATATTTTAGCGTAAACTTTACTACCTAAGCTCACATAATTTGTCTTTATACAAAGGCACGATTACTCCACTTCGTCAATCGTCTGGGACTTCCCCTGATCTCCAGCATAAATAGCCTTTTTAACCTCTATATTTGATTAACTCGGCAATATCTTTAGTTGCAAGTAATTAACTAATTTAATTAATCATTTTAATAGAAGAATTATAAGTATTATTGGTGAGTGAAGAATTTATTTTAAGCAAAGTAATAAATAACACATTTTAGAGGATTAAATAATTGAAATTAAAATTTATGAAAACTATAATATTATAAATTATATTTTTTTATTATTAAATAGGTAAGTCTTTAACATAGTTGTAATTAAAACATAGCCAATCAGTTTTTTTAATCGGTCTGGCGTGATAGTAATGCAATTACCAATTGAAGGTCATGTATTGATTAGATTATACTAGTAGATATTTAGATTTGTAGATACTTAATGAACGAGCATCAAACGATAATATAATAATTCCAATAATATATAACTATTATATGTAAGTTATAAATCATAAAATATAAGCTAAAATTTTACGGAATACCGTTTTCGTAAAATTTCCAATACTATCGTTAATTAGGTAATCAATAAAAAGTATTACGCTCAGAATTTTCGTATTATATTATATATTAACTTATTTTTAATTATATTATATTTTTAGTATTAATATTTCAATTAAAGTATAAATTATATACTGATGTTACTAAGTAATGGTAGAATCGTTGATGCAGTAACATTCATGTTGTTCTTTATTTTAATTAATTGATTAGAAGTAAGCCTATTGAAATTTTATATTCCGTAAATATAATTGAAAATTTATATAAATATTTTAAAATACATTACACGTATTATTGCAACATAACTCTTTGTTCGGCTTAGAAATTAAGAAATAACTGTATAGATATAAAGTACTCGACCTCATATTGTGCGAACTGCAGCAGTGCCTATAATTATGTGGATCTGGATACAATGTCGACTCGGAAGCGAAGCGAAACGTAGTGGAGGAGGAGTGTCTTAACTCTTGTATTGCGTGTTCTTATAAAAAATATTAAATGTCTTCTATGAATACATTATTCAGTAGAAAGTGAGGAACGAAGTGTTTCAACACTAGCCTCCCAGGGTCACTCTGCCTACATTTCTATATGCAGAATACATCGTGAAGCTATAAAAAAAAAATATAATATGAAGTAACATACCTCATATGAAGATGGTGGAAATCATCTTTGGAGTCCATTGTTAATTTATAAAATGATTTTGCGACTTCTGGACTGTAGTGGCCGGAATACAAGAAGGCGTGAAGTTGACGTACGAAGTCCCAGCTTAATTTCCAGAGAGACTTGCTCATCTTTGGTGTGCAGGATACGAATCTAAATAAGAACAATACTAAATATAAAAAAATAATATAATATGTATTTGAAGAGAAACTGAAAACCACATTATTACAATTCTGATTAAAATATAAGAGACGTATGAACATTTAAAAGTAGTTAGTCTAACCAATGCATACATCATTCTTTATTAAAAGGTATATGAGAATAATTTCGTATTAGACTTAATTAATTTATTAATTGTAATTTTCTTCAACAAATCACAAAATGGAGTATCTAAACATTTACAACGTTACTACTATTAGGTATTTAATATATTTCTTTACAAAATATATTTAAATCAATGTAACGTTTTAAAACTAAGTGTTTAAATAGTTAAAAGAAAAAAGACTCATATTGACTTTTACTTTTTCATAACATAAGTATCTCTCATAAATGTCCAATTATATTGTTCAATTCATGTTACATAGAACGGCATAAATACTTTAAATACATATTAAGCACACGTTGAAATTTATGTTTATAGGCGTAAAACCGGTCGTATGTTTCCGATCAGCAAGTATCCGTTTTCTTCAAGAGAAAGTCTTTGGTAGTTTTTACTAGTCACAGATAAATATTTCAAAGTTAATATTATTTTAAAATATATATAAAAAATCCTTTTACTCTTATGCAAGTATGTTATAATTTAATTTAAAGCAACGTAACGTAATAAAGTTTAAAATAAAGCCATATCTCATAAATTAAGTTGGTCAGAAATTGAGTACATTAGAAAATATTTGTAACTAATTAGGTAGATATCAGCAAAATAACATAATCACATCTGATATTTTGTCACTCTATCATATACATAGATATGTATGCTGATAGACAAATATGTATGCTATATTTAATGTCACATATAATATGTACAAATGAATTATACAAAAATATGTATAAACTTAACGAATATAATAAAAGAAGAAACAAAGGCTTGTGTGAAGGACTCTATACTCGTAAATGAATGTACAGCTCATTCGTTACACATATATACAGAAAGCGAACGAGAAAGCTTTGCAAAAGATCTAATAAAAAATATCCATTTGAAATTGGCAAATAGTCTAAAGAAGACTGTTATATAAAGAATAGACTAACTGCTAGGTATATGTATAGTCCATTTTATAACTCCTTTACATATTGAACTGTTATCAGGCTGACCAAATAACTCTTCAAACGATTTGAAAATAATCAAAATCAACAGGACGCTATAGAAACTGTATTTAGTAACTGTATAATATATTATAGTAATTTGTAATAGAAAAACAGGAAATCCTTTCATATCAACGTATAATGTTATCGTACGTGGTTAGGATTTTATAGTACTTTATTATATATGTACCGAACTCGAGGTCATGTAGTTGGTTATCGATTTGAGTAAAAACAATAATATGTTAGTATAATAACATAATTCTAGAAAATTCACAAAAACACGTGTTTCACGAGTCAAAATATGTGAAAACATTTCATTTAAGATCCTTTATACTAAAATATTGCGTTTTAGTATACAGATTTATTTTAAGACAATAATAACGCACAAATACGTACATATTTTATTAAATTAGAGTTCTGCCATTTAACGCAACGCTTTCAGAATTCCGAAAATGGGAAAGGAAGTGTGTCTCTGGAACCGTGGAGTTGTCTAACCTGCTATGTGCGGAATATAGCGTGAAGCTAAAAACCAAGAAAAACCATTTATGAAGCTAAAAACTACAATCCTCTGAGAAGATCAATCATCACCAGAAAAAGCTGTTTATTTAGTAAGTATATCCATCACCAAAGGTCAAAACATGTATACAAACATAGAACAGAAAAGCCCACCACCGAAGGTAACATAAAGAACTGACCTAGTAATTAAGTTGTTGTGACGGACACACCTCCTCCTACGAACGAGCACATTCCCCACCACGTTGTATTGCAAAGCGTGACTCTCTACCTTATCACCGAGATAACTAAAAAAGCGATGAAATGCTAAAATAATACTGCGTGTAGAAATAATAAGCGAAAAGGTGCTTTAAATGTAAGTAAATATCTATGTGGTATTAGTGAATATTATTAATTTCTTTATTAGTATAAACAATCAGGCTCATAAACTGATTCCCCCCGCAGCAATAATGGGCCGAATCATCATATCTCATAACGCCTTTCCTAAATTATGGACCATGACACAATTTTAGAATAGAACAACAGCATGAAATAAAAATGTTATAGTAATAATAACTATAGTAACAATTGTTAGGAAACATTGCGAAGTATTTAATTAATGATGATAGAGCATTAGCAATTATAAGAGTAATTCAATTTATGTAAGTAGTTTAAGTGTTATCTATAAAAAAAAGACTAAAGATTTGAAAACATAACATATAAAAGATTGTTTAAGCAGGAAATTATTTTTCGTTTCTCACTTCAAAATTGGCCGAGAATTAGAGAATGTAGAGTTGTAATCCTAGATTCCCTTACTCATTTCACTAACTGAGGAAGGCGCGTGAGTATAACATAGATATTAAAATTATTTCATCCAAATGTATTTATTTATACATTATGCTATAATTTACTTAGATTAAAGAAAGTACACTTCGTATTTACGAGGGTGTCCACAATATTTGATAAGGACTCATATGATATTTGTACTTGTTATTGTACGAGTACGATAAAGCCAATCAATACATATTTATTTCGATTGAACATATGTATAAATTGTGAACGTTTTCGATAGTTTTAAGTTTAACCTGAATTTAAAACATTAAAATAGACCTATTAATTTTTATATGTTATACTATAACTAGGTACTTACATAATTCAATCTATGTACATAAACATTCCGTTACGATGAAAGTAACGTATACTTCAATAATACAACAATTGTCACAGACATAGCAAAAGGTATAAGTATGTAGATATAGAAGTAACTATTCTTTCTATAAAATATAATTTTACATTTACATACAAAATATAATTTTACATTTACATTTACATTTACATGATGCGAACTATGAACATGTATTTAAATATTTTGTCGTTATAATAATAACTAACAAAATCCAAATTACTCTTCACATTGCATATTTTCAAAATAATTATTATACTATTTTCATAAAAATATTGTATAAACAACTAAACTAGCGAAATGTTCCCAAAACCACGGAACTCGGTAACGATTCCCGTAACTTTATAATAATCCCGTTATTACTGTAAAAAAATACAGCATAGTTTTTTGTTATTTTTTTTAACAATAACTATAAACGTAATATAAAAACTATACCCAATTAATTCGCATTTAATTCACATTCGCGCAATTAATATATTGAAAAATATTCTTTTATGATTTTTTTTCTTTGTTAAATAATGAAAAAGAATTCCCAAGTACCATTTTAAGGACTACAAAATAAGTATAACCCACCAGGCCACTAAAATATAATTAATGCAATAAGTATCTACTTAGTAAGTTTACTTAGTCACTAACTTACCTCTTACTAAGTAGCGACAGCAAAAAAATACTAAAGTAAAAGAAATAATAAACTATATTTAATTTATTCCAGAACAGTAAATAAGCAGAATGAACCGCTAATGCTTAAATGTTTCTGAAAAAAGTTATAAAAGAATAAAATATTAAATATATTTTTTGTATATTAGCAATGAGCGGTTCAATTTTGGATGAAAATCAAAACATTTTAATACAAAATATTTTAAAAATGAGCGTCTTACGACTCTAAAGAGTATCTTCGGCATCGACGAACTCTGTACGGCTTACGTCATAGACAACGACACATCCTATTGATAAGCATTAATCATAATATGCCATATTAAAAATAATATTTACACATTTTTAAAAAATATATTAAAAGAAGATTGTCTAAGTAATATTTATGCAAAAGAGCAATAGTATTTAAATAGCGTCAGCAAAAAATGTAAAATACAATGACGACATCTTAAGGCAGTAAGGAAAGTGTTTCACACCACAATATACATACATGCAGTGGTTTTGTGGGTTAGGTCGTAGAATAGACAAAATATGGGACACTCTATTTTAAATTTTTGTTTTTTTTTGTAAAAAAAACTACAAACAAAACTAAAAAAGCATCCTGGCACAGCGTCATAGCGTTTGACTATCATTGTTATTGAATTATTTTCCTTTTTTCGCTCTGGTAAGCAAGACAAAGCACAGCAATAGGTTCGACCACTCAACACACAATATTTCCAAAATTACATGAAGTGTTACTCTAGGCTCCTTGTATTCTGCTATTTACAAAAAAAAAACAAAAGAAACTAAAAGCAATAAAAACTGAACTCACTTTGTAATAGTAGCGTACATGATGTCAACAGGTAATCTGTAAGGCAGCGTCATCAGAGACACGCACTGCATGCCGCGCTGTCTCATAACCCAGTTCACTAGGCCGCTGTTGGCCGAATCTATGGCGTTTTGGAATACTGACATCACTGTGTCCGGCAGATCGTCGACTAGCGCGTCCTACAATCGATTATTTATGTATACTATATGGATATTATATAGGAAGATTCGATTTTGTTTGAAGACGCTTGACGTTATAATCGTTAAACACGGTAAAAATCATTGTTCTTTATATAGTATTGCGGTTTTGTAGAAACTTACGTTTTGCTTATCCGTTTTTATAATTACTAGTTTTAATATATAAACTCTTGCACAGACGTGCAACTCTACACGTGACAATTGTGGGTCCGATTCTCACTTAGAGGAATGAAACGTTTAATATTTCTTTTCTAAGACATACCACGGGGTTGAGTTTCACCACTCAACACGCAATGCTTCTTGTATTAGACAGAAAATAGTGGGATAGTAGGTTATAATCAATTTTGGTTAGGAATAATTATTCGATTATTTCCAATTATTCAAAATGTTATATTTAATTATTATTAATACATATTACTACTTTTTCACACCTGTATATGCACTTTACACGCTTCACAATCTGGATCATACGGATTCAACGTGTCGTCGAGAACATCCTGTAACTGGTATGTGGTGTGGACTGCTAAACATCTAGGACAAAATTACGTAAAAAATTACAACGAATAATATTACGTGTTATAAGTACCACTATTACAATATTTATACAAAATCAAAAAATAATACTAATAAAAAAGTATGAAAAGCTAATTAACTTTTTTGTTGACTATACTTTTATATAACATGTCAAGTTCTAACAAGTTATATAAGGCATTAGAAATACAACATGCGATTGTACATGTGTATATTATTATTTATTATTTGCATTTTGTTATAATCACTACTAATGTAATCACACCTAGATTCGTCATTTAGCGTTTAAGCAACGTTTATTTCGGTATATGACGAATTTAATTTATTATTAATAAATAAAAATTCTGTCAAAATATAAATAAATCTGAGAGACAGCACCTAACCAGAAACGCAAAGCTTGTGGCTTAAATACCCCCTTGGGTAAATCCATTATTAAATTTTTTATTTCCGCTTGGTAGAGAAAGTTCAGACGATAGGCGGGCAATAGAATAGCTTAACACATGATTTTCTTTGCCTACTCTACTTTATACAGGGGATAAAGAGTAAAGGTGGAATAAAATATAATAATTATTTCTATATTATTTAAACTTACCGTGTACATGAGATCATGTTATTTCTGTTCAAGAATCGCAACGCGTCGTCGAAGCCCTGTTTGCACATATTGCTTAGAACTTCCGGTTTGGGAGGGAATAGGATTCTCGCGAATCTATTCATATTCTCCCTAGATAACTCGATACTGGTATTTGCTAAATTTACCTGGTTTAATAAATATTATACTATTTTATTAAAAGTTAACAACGTTAATAAATAAAATGATTAAAGTGGTAAATTAAATGATTGTAACGTCTAATTTCACATATTGGATTATATTCATATTTATGAGAAATAAACTATAGAAAAAGGTGCAAGCTTGCACGTTTAATATTTACAGAAATTTGACAGTTTATGGGTGCGATTCTTACTCAAAGTAAAGAAATATTTCATATTTTTAGTAGTGTAGCGAGGTTGTGCGGCGTTGGGTGCCGCCTTTCAACATGCAAAGCCACCAGAATTCGAAGGAAAGTGGGGAACGTAGTGTCTTAAAGGGAGCTGAGTGTGTAAATACTAATTTCCTAGGTTCCCTCTGCCTACCCTGCTGTGAGCAGAGTACATCGTAAAGCTTAAAAAAACTACAGAAGGCGTATATTTTCTCTATAAGCCAAATAATGTATCTAAACTGTTGTTGTATTCATTAACTTATACAGGGCCGATTTTAGCACTACCGGCGCCCTGGGCGAAATTTTTTCGGCGCCCCCTAACTACATTTCAATAATATACAAAACAGGGAATGAGTACAACGAAATAACCATGTATTTAAAAAAAATGACAAAAACTAATAAAATTTCACTTCTTCTAGCCTTTCTATCTGCGAACTTTTTAACTTTTTTTATGTTTTTTGCAATTTTATTTTCAAAGTTGATAAATATTTCAATGACGATGACTTTGTTTTTTTTTTTTTAGATATCAAAGACGACAGTGACTTTGTTTTTTTTTTAAAATCTTAGACCATTTTAAGACATCTTTGCGCAAACGGCGGGCGTAACTTATAATGTCTTGAAATCACCTACTTATAATATATCGAATATTGTTTCTTCTTAATTCGTAATCAACTGTTTGACTTATATAATTTGTTAAAATATTTTTGAGGTTTGTAATATGTACATTTAAAAAAATTATAGATAAAACAATATTTTATGAAAAAAGTAATTGATAAGATAAAAAGATTTTTTTTTATAAAGAAAACTTAAAGAATAAAAATTATGTATATTTTAAAAAAAATAATATAAAACAACGTGTCAGCTAAAAACATTCGATCACGATAAGAATCATTGATAAATAAAAAGAAATCACAAAGATTAGATGGGTCGCAATCCTATTACATAAGCCGAAGAAAATCTAAAATCTAGAGTACATTTTTAATGTATTTCAGCCTATATTGAATTAAAAATAGTTAAATTTTAATTTACTTATACATTTTTACTTCATTTGCTTAAATATTTTGAGGTCTGACTGTATATGCGACTTTTGTGGGTTAGATTCCCACTCGAGGAAAAAATATTTAACATTTTCATTTCTTTCCTGCGCTGACGAGGCAAAGCACGGCGTTAAGTTCCGCCACTGAACTAAAAATATGATATAATAAGAAAAAAGAAAATACTTACGTGAAACAGTTGCGAGCTCAAATCTCTCGGACATATATCGCTTTCACCACA
The DNA here is from genome assembly GCA_036379175.1 of Heliconius cydno galanthus. Taxonomy (NCBI): domain Eukaryota; kingdom Metazoa; phylum Arthropoda; class Insecta; order Lepidoptera; family Nymphalidae; genus Heliconius; species Heliconius cydno. The sequence continues at coordinate 1,642,526 of JAKRZM010000891.1, read as the reverse complement.
AAAAGGGCTGACCGTTATGGTGTTTTCGTCTAGCACAGGTAAGTTATCACTGAAGCCGCCGTCCATGTACCTAATGCCTCGAAATCTGGGTGGTAGCACACCGGAGAACACTGGGACGAAACATGATGCTAGTAATGCCTAAGGGAAATGCCGATCTTTTTATATTCAAGATGAATAATTAAGAAAGAGAGTGTTGGCACAGTGGGATAGGGTCAGACTGTAAGCAGGAAGGGTTTGATTTTCACAGGGGGAAATTAATCATTTTCTTCCCCGTTGTGACAGGACGAAGTGTTACGTCACCAAATAGTAGTAAAAATTTCATATTAAATAAATATATAGAAAAGCAAAGGTAACTTTTATTTCAATACTCTAAGTATTTCTCTTTTTCCATTTTCATCTACTTTTCTTTAATACTCAAGAAATTTATAGAATATATATTTATATATATTCTATGATTAATCTTATACAGAATTAAAATAATTTAAGAAAATGTATTGATCATATAGGTAATTAAACAGTGATAATGTAGCTATAAAAACTTACTTGTAACAAATCATCTCTAGTAGGAAACTCTGATACAATCACATTCTTGCCATCATACACTCTTGTCAATGAAATATGTAACTTTCCACTGACAATTCTATGGGCATTATGTGGAATATATTTTTGCATTCCCTCAAGGAGCACATTCTGTATGTTAAATGAAGGGCTGAAAGGTCCGAGGGCACCTGCCCTGGCCTCACCCACTATTCGTAAAACATCTGTTGTAATTTCACCTAAAAAATTGTAACCATTAACTAATGTAGAAAAAGTGATGATTTTTTTTAAAGAAATATTTATTAATGAATATATGTCCTTAGTGTAATATAAGCCAATACTCAATTTAAATTATTTAATTTACTACCTTATTAAATTTGGCACATATGTACACATTTTTCAACACACAGATATACAGAAAAACTTAAAAGAATGCCACAGTCAATGATTCAATTATCAAATTTCTATTGTGACACAATAATGAAATGTCTCATTTTATATGCAATAGTAGTGGGTTTGTTATTTACTCAAAAGAATTCTATATAAAAAATATATTTACAAAATGCCTTGACTCTAAGTGCTCTATCCTGTGTGTGTGTAGTTTCTTGAATTGAATAATGTATTTTTATACATAAATAAAATAAATGCATATCAACAAGTCACATATTCACGTAAGATATTCATTATTTCAGGTCTTCATTAGTAGTGTTTCAAACAATGTGTTCATACTGAATATTTTATATTTTGTAGTAGGCAGAAAATAATCTGTGTTAATTTGAGCTTCATTTGACCAGACTAGTGAAATCAAAAAGTATTTATTTCTAATATTACATTTAAAAAATATATTTATGCATATCATTCAAATGTCCTAATTTTTTTTTTATTATTGTAAATATAGTATAAAAACATTGCTTGGAATGAAATGTTTATTTTAAGAAATCAAATTATATATTAAATGTAAAGAAATATTGTAATGTTAAAAATATGACATGTTTAAATATTAAGTAAAATGTAACACTGAAAAGAAATTAAGTATGACAAAACAAACATAATATTTAAATAATTTTTAAGTGTTATTTTGATACTAATGAAAGAAAAATATTTGGAAACATAAAAAATCTAAATTCAGAAATGAACTTGAACCTCTTGGAAACTGTCGAAAAAGCTCTATAGCCAATTAACATAACCTATATATTTATAATATATAGGCTATGTTAAGTGTATATAATTATTTATAAAATGTATATACATTTAGTACTGTTGCTATAAACTGTGCTATCAATATCACTATAAAATATTTGCTAATATAATGTTTTGTTCAAATGTAAGTAATTGATAAATCAATCAAATCAATATTTACTCACACTCAACATTTATCTAAAGTTGACTTAATGTAATATATTATATAAAAGTATTTCAACTATATCTTACAAAAACAGAATTATTATAAAAGTAAATTAAAAAAAACATAAAATAAAATAAATCCATCCAAAATATAATTTTTAAATATAATATTTCATGCAAAATAAATGTGTTTTTTGTAATTTTCAACTGCATATTTTTTAAGTTTGTTAAATTAATTTATTCTTCTTTAATAAGAATGTATTGAGATCAAAATCATTGTGCTTAAATATTATTTATATATTAAAACATTAAAATTATAACTTTTCCTGCTAGCTTACCTATAGGAAGATCACATAACAAGCAGCATGCAGACAGAGCCCCAAAGGAGGCTCCCGAAATTTTCCCTATAAGTAAATGTGGAGCATATTTTTTGAGACACACAGCAACGCCAACATGGTAAATACCAAGGAATCCACAACCAGCGAAAGATAAGTTCATTATTATTTACGCATCCAACGTAAAGTCGAAATTACACAAATATTTTCAGCACACTAAACTATAAAATGAACAACTGTTCACTGGTCACTACTTAAATGAAAATATATCGATATTATATATCTTAACAAAAATCACAGTTATTTATATATATTTACGTAAAATATTACGAACTACACTTAATAATCACGGGCACGTCTGACACGTAATGCGTTATATTATAAATAAACAACTAATTGTGGTCAAGTCTATAATAATATATTCAACTGGTGACATTAGCAGCTGCTTTTGACTTTGATGTCAGCAATATGATAACTATTGCCTACGTTCCTTTTTACAATATTATTTCTTTATGTAAAAAATATATTTTAATTACGGTTTGTTATTGATTTTAATTATATCAAAATAAACATTATTTACTTTATTTATATAAGATGCATATTCAACATTCAACTATACATAATATGCTGTTAGAACAAACTTATTGTATATTATCGCGAAACGATTTAATAATCTGCTAAGAGACAATTTATGCTGTCAAGGTTTACATTTACACTTTACGCGTTAATATTATTATAGTGTTTTGATCGTATTTTAAAGTAAATATTTCTTAAAAATGACCAGGCACGCAAGAAATTGCACAGCAGGTGCAGTTTATACGTATCACGAGAAGAAGAAAGATGCTGCAGCTTCTGGATATGGTACGCAAAGTGAAAGAGTCGGGAAGGATTCAGTTAAGAGCTTTGATTGTTGCAGCTTAACACTACAGCCTTGTAGAAACCCAGTGGTAACTAAAGAAGGCTATTTATTTGATAAAGAAGCTATATTAGAATACATAATCACTAAAAAGAACGAATATACTCGCAAGTTAAAACAATATGAAAAACAATTGAAAAAGGAGGAAAACGAAAAGAAAGAACTTGCTGCAGCTGAGAAAGAGGCAAATCTTATTAAATTTATGAGTCGCGAAAGGAATATTTCTAATACTAAATCATCAGATTCACAAGCATCAAGTTCTGTGTCAAATCTTGCAAATGGAAAAGATAAACAGCTACCTAGTTTTTGGGTGCCATCACAGTTGCCTGATGCTAAAATAACTAAAGTTGAAAAACCCGATTCTACAGTATATTGCCCAATTAGTGGCAGACCATTGAAAATGAAAGATTTAATTGAAGTGAAGTGGACTCTAGTTAATGATCCAGATGATAAAAAATCTTTGATTGCTAAACAGAATAGGTATATGTGCCCCATCACACATGATATATTGAGTAATGCAGTGCCATGTTCCATTATAAGGTGAATTATATTTAATTTCTTAAATAATTAACTGAAATGTTGTTTAGATTCAACTGTAATTATTTCACGAAGTGTTATTCACTAACAAACTTATTAAACATCTATGATGTTGACTGTCATTCTCTACTTTTTGCCTGGAGCTCAGACATTATGTGTAATGACAGAATTAAACCATGCAGTTTGATCGATCAGAGCAGAAAAATTAATTTAATTCATTTCCAGTGGTATTTAATCCTACAACCATCTCATGTACAGTTGTTACCAATCCAGGCAGTAAGCAGAAAATGGCACTCCATTGGTGTCAAGATATTTCATGATACTAGGTTCTCCCTGCCTTCTCTACCATGCAAGAAAAATTATATGGGTGCAAAATATGTAATGTCTTTAATGAGTTAAAGAAATAAGTTTGTTGAATATATATTAATTATAATAAGTTTTGTTAAGCATGTTGAGTTTCTTTAATAGACAATTTTTATTGAAATTTATTTCTTTAATTAACTTTCATTCCAGAACCACAGGCCATATTGTTACAATGGAATGTGTAGAAAAAATAATAAAAAAAGATTGGCTGCACCCTTTAACCGGAGAAAAATTGAAGGAAAAAGATATCATACCATTGCAAAGAGGAGGCACAGGATATGCTCTCACTAATCAGAACTTAGAGGGGAAAAACGAAAGACCTGTTTTACAAGCTTAGTTAATAAATTATTGTGAATTGCCTACTTTACTCTTTTTTTCACTTACATATTTGAAATGTTTCCCCACTTATGAAAGAAAAATACTTTTCGAAATCAAGAAAATTAAACATAACAGGATTTGAACCTGCACCTCTTGGAAACTGTCCGAGCTCTGACCAACTAAGCCATTTATGTTCACGATATTCTTCCTCCTTTATATTTTATTTGTTTATTCAAGTGATGTGATTTAAGTCTCACTACAATTAATTTTTGTTTTTTAAAAATTTTTTTTAGTTATCTCTATGTTTTAATATACAATAAAACTTTAAATACCTTTAAAAATGAAAAAAAATGGTTGGCAAAAAAAAAATTTAATGTAATGTAAATAAAATACAAATTACAGTATATTATACATATAATGATAACAAAAATATTAAAATATAATTATGATAATAAAATTGTCTAAATAATTTCATTAGCTTAAGTATTAAAGGAGAATAAATCTAGTTGAAAGTCCACAGGGTTACTCCGCGGAGTATCTGTGCACAGTTCACTGCCTAAAGATTCTAGGAAGTTTAATAAAGACTGGCCTTGGTGTAACTCATTTGTGTCTAAGTTAGTATTATCTTTTACATGTAAAAGTGAAGGTTCTATGACAGAACCTGATTTTAAAAAATCTTCTGGTTGATTTATAATTGATTGTTCAAATTGTGGTGGCCATATTTCATTTTCACAATTTTCCTCTGGTAATGGATTTGGTAATTTAACCGTTCCTGTATTTTCTAAATTAAAATTAGGTTTTTCTTTCTTATTTACATCGTTTTGTAGTGTATTTTGTGCATTATCACTCATTTCTATGTCATGAGCCAGTTTGTTTATAGGTCTTATAATTTCTACTTCATATTTGGCCATTTTTGCTGGATTTATCTGGAATTTTCTAAATACTGTCGATGATGATTTGATTGGTGACGATCTAATATCAAAGTGTGTACTTCTAAATTGTATGTGGGTTGGTTTGGCAGTTTTGAGTTCCGTTGTACCTGTTCCGTTTTGTTTCTCACATATGTTATACTTATTATTATTATCTATATTTGTATCTACATTAGGTTCAGTCTTGTCTGTTTCACTCAACAGAGCAAATAAATCGTCCATTACACTAACTCTTTCTGCTTCTGGAGACATTTTCATTTTTTTTACGTTATCACTTCTATTTTCTTCAATTTTTTGTTTTTTACTATCTATTTTTTTTATAATACTTGGTGTTTTTTCTTTACTATATTTATTGTTACTTAATAATATATATTCATTGAGATCAGATATATTTGTTTTAGTCTTATTTTTCTCTATAATTTTTGGTTTGTTCACTTCTATTTTGATTGGAGGTGGGTTGTGGCTGCAGTAACCATTTTTGTCTTTTTTACAACTTAAAGCGTCTAAGTTAATTTTGTACTCTCCTGGACTTATTCCTAATAATCTGTGAAATAATCAAGACAAAAATGAAAGTTAAAAAGATATGGTTAATCAAGATTTTTACACATTTTTAATATATTATTATAGGCCTCGTGGCCTAGCAGCATAAGAAACGGCTAGTTGTAAGCACATCTTCAGTCGGGAAAGTAATTATTTTAATTTTTTCACTCTTTCAAACCCATCCCACACAGTCTATAAAATTTATCGAAAAGTGGGCAATGGAGATTTAACACTATGTTACCTTTGTCTACTCTGCGTTATGTGGGATACAGCAAAAAAAACTCTTATCATGAAACTAAGAAACTATAATTATTATACAAAATTTCCTTACCTCCCAATATCATCATTAATAATACTCTTTGTTGCACCATCATTATCATTATAATTATCATTAGCAACCAGACAACAAACACAAGACTTCAATTTACTAATAAATTTCTCCAATTGTTCCATTAAAGTGTTTGCTGATCCATTTTTGATAATATTTAGTAGACATTGAAATAAGTCTGTGTGTGTTTTCGGTTGTACTTGGCTTGTTGTGTACCGGAGACGATTCGGGCTGATGATTTTCTACAAATTTATGGAAAATAGCATAAATAAATTATTATAAATGTAAGTGTAATGATTGTGGGTATGATTTCCACTTGGGGGAATGACTTATAAATTTCATTTCCCTCCTTTAATTAGGCCACACGCGGAAATGAGTTCCTCATGTAGCACTCAACATGTAGTCTCTAAAATGGGGTTGTATATGGAGAAAGGAGTGTTTTAATACTACACCTAACTGCCCTACTTTATATGGAATAGAGTGTAAAGCTAAAAATAATAATAATTTCTAATGACAGAGATTAGCTTCAAGAAATTATAACTCTGGAAGTGCGGCATTATGTTGCACTACTCCACACTCAATGTCTCTAAAATTGGAAAAAGAAACCTATGTACAATGGTAATACTATGACATACTGTAGGACACTGTACACATTCAGCTGCTCCATTCCGTTGCTTCGGTTTGCTTGGTGACTCGTGTATTAATGTTCTCGGTATCTTCACTATTCTACCACTTCTTGTTACTTTTGTCTGCAATTTAAAATATATTTAATAACAAAATTTGTAAATGGCAAATGTAAAGTAAGAAAGTTCTAAACTAAGCTAAAAAAATTATGTGTATGTATGTTATTATGTGTATACCTCAAGAACTTTTTGCTCCTCATGGCTCTCAATATTATGAATGTCTTCTGTCTTAATAGGTTTCACAGTTTCTGTTGGAATTTCGACTTTCTTATGTTTTTGCTTATTTTTACCAACAACCGCTAAGTCTTTTGGTGATACCACCCTGCAAAAAATAATACAATCATAACAATTAATGATTACTAGAAAGACATTACATATGAAATAGCTGTTATTTTTTAAATTTTTTTTATTTGAGATCATCTGTTGTTCTGTATTTTATTTCTTTCCTAGTTAGTGTATTGAAAAATGAGTATTTATAGTATTTATATTATGGCATATTGTCACATTAGTTTCCCCCTGTCTACCCTACCTGTACGGAGGACACAGGTGAAACTAAAATAAATCCACATCAGGCCTAAACTGAGTCCACTTTTACATTATAAATAAATATTCTATTCATTGATAATTGAACTTATAATTATGACAGTTATATATCAACAAGGCACAAATGGTGTGTACATTTAACGGCATGTTTTACACTTATGAACACTTATGAGTGTATTCGTTTTGAGCTCTGTAGGGTTTGCAGAGAGAGTTGTATAAGGAATACCACATGAAGCTGAATAAAAACATAGCATATTACTAACAACATTAAATAACTAAGCAGATAACATTCATTTATATTTTATTTTATTTATATTACTTACTTGTATATAAACTTAGTATTTGTTACTGGGTCGTAAGTAGGCTCCGGTGATGCCACTTGAGGATCTCTAAATATCTTCAATGCATGATTCACAATTTTCATTTGATCATCACTTAGTTGGTTTAGACTTAAAATAATTTACAGTTATATTAATAGTTTTAGTCATTTTAATAGTTTAAATAATTTAAAATGAGTTGTTTAAAAGTAATATTTGATTTGTACCTATGATATGTCTCCCCTAACTTAAGTAATTGCACTGAAGTATGTTTAGATTTACTAGAAGTGCTGTAAATGAAAATTAAGAATAGTATTAAAATTATTATTTTTATAATTAAATTATTTGAATTTAGAATTTAATAATTAAAGCTATTTACTTTTCTTTTGGTTTTATCTTTGGCAATATTTTTCCACTTTTAGACTGTATAACTTTAGGTAAGTCTTTTAATTTGACTATTTTGCTATTCATATCTAATTTAGGCACTGAACTTTGGTTGCATATACTGCTTGTAGTATTTGCTATATATACAGGTTTCAGTACTACATTGTTTATAGGTGTTATAACAGGTTTGCACTGCTCAGTTTTTACTTCGTTTTTTGGTAAAAGGAAACTTGCAAGTTTCAAATTGTTGCCAACCACATTGCTTTCAGGTTTTTTCAAAATTCTTTTAACATTGCTTTCGATATTTAGGTTAGTTTCCAGTTTGCCGCTATTTTCGTAAAATCTTTTCAAACTTTCACTCACAGGTTTCTCAATGCCTTGATTATTTGAAGTGATAACGTAGGACCTTCCCTAAAAATAACGGTATTGTTAAAGATTTCCTTATAAAGTAAGAGATAACTATGATAACCACAAGTAACACTTACCTGGTTTACGTTAGAATTTTCAATGAAGTAAACTGGTGTATATTGACAAGAATTCATAATTATATTATCAGCAGACTTATTCATTGTAATTAAAAATATGATTTACTACAAATATTAAATAAATAAGCTACATAACAAAGAAAATATTAATATTAAAACGAACGGAAATTAACTATTTTTTGTTGTGCTTCGTGACTTTATGTTGATGAAATATGACGTTAGCGAATCGTTCAGTAATAGATTTTTTTCTTATACTAAATACAAATATTTTAAATTCTGTTTTTTTAATAAAAATTCTCAATTATTTAATTAAATTTATGTAACAATACAATATATTAAATAGAAAAAAGCTTTTAATTAAGAAAGCAGATATATTATTTATTCATTATGGTTTGTCTCTGAATAAAACGGAGCGGATTAGTATGTATAAAATATTATATATAATATATTTATATTACATATATAAATTTTTATAAAATGTTTAAATCAATTTTAGACATCATATTTCGTAATATTTGTCTATTGTCTGTATTTACTTTCTTATTGTAAAATAAATTATTTAAAAGTAGAATATTTTATTAAAATACAGTAATTATTATGGCAACAAATTAATATCTATTCATAGACAACATAACCTTTTCTTTCTGAAAAGCCAAGCTCTGTCAAGCTAAGGTGATGATCAATTAAATCTAATAAAAATTGTTTTATAATTGTAAAAACTGAGCTAAATAGGCATAAATAATATTATTAGCTTTGGTTTCTATTATAGGCAGTGAAATTTCTTTGCTTTAACCTATTATTTTTGTTGTGTGGATAACTAAAACTTAGGCCACGTGCGATGTCGCCGTTGATAATGGTGTATTTTAATTTCAGGCATCAAGATGACGAACTCCAAGGGTTATCGTCGTGGTACAAGGGACTTGTTCGCCCGCAAGTTTCGCACACATGGAACTATTCCTCTTTCCACGTATATGAAAGTGTACAAAGTCGGCGACATCGTTGACATTAGGGTATGTATGGTTCAAAATGAACTTGCAAACAAACATGATTTTCTAATGTTTAATATAAGACGTTATCTTGGCGCATCGTATGGAATAATGATATTTCAAACATTAAAATTTTCTAGCATAATAAAGCGATGTGCAGCCGTATCTTTCGCCTTTCAATGTTTTTAAATTCGTCGTTAAATAGAGGAAGAAGTGTTTTAACGCTTATTCCTTCATATTCACTGTATAAATAATAATATTTTTAGGGTAATGGAGCAGTCCAAAAGGGTATGCCACACAAAGTCTACCATGGCAAGACTGGCCGTGTTTACAATGTAACTGCCCATGCTCTCGGAGTCATTGTCAACAAGAGGGTCCGTGGCAGAATTATCCCTAAGAGAATCAACATTCGCATTGAACATGTCAAGCACTCAAAATGCCGTGAAGATTTCCTTAAAAGGGTAAAGGAAAATGAAAGGCTTCTTAAGGAAGCTAAGGCGTCTGGTAAAATTGTTAACTTGAAGAGACAGCCACAGCCGCCTCGTGCAGCTCACATTGTGAAGGGAGCTGATAAGCCAGTCTTACTTGCACCCATCCCATACGAGTTTGTAGCTTAATGTGAAATAAACTATTTTTAAGCAATTTATGTAGTTTTCTTCTTAATTTAAATATTTTATACAAATTTTATGATTTCTGTAGCAGTGAACTATATAGTTTTATGTTGCCATTAAGATTTTTTGTTTTAAAATATGCTTGAACTTAGAATTTTTTGCATTTTTTTCTAGATTTACCAAATAGTTTGCTTAAAATATAAAATTAAGTTTTTTTTACTTTAAAATTATCTGCTTAAAATTTAAGTGCTCATTTATTAAGAATTAAAAAATAAAAGCTTGAACAGTATAGGGGAGCATTAGGAGTGGACTTCCTAAAATTATGGGGGCAGTAAAAAGCGATATTCTATGTTTAGTAGATCACGCAAATGGAATTATGGGCTCCAACTCATAATAATATATAATTAAACAAATTAATGTTATAATATCAAAATATTAAATTTCTCTATGCATAAGTTAGGCAATTCTACTGAACTAGTTAAAGCACTAGTGTTTAACCAAGTCATGTTCACTTCAATTTAAAATATTTAATATTAAAAAATTACCACCTGATGTCATTGTGGCTTAGCGAGTCAGAGACTTCATATGGTTTTAGGTTTAATTCCTACTTGTGGAAACAGATTACACTCTGGCAGACTTACAGCCTTTCAACATGCAATGCCTTAAATTCACACTAGACTCCCAATCTGCCCTACAAAATTTTTGCTTCTTACATCCATAGAAGAAAAAATAAAACAAAACCATCAGAGAAAGATCACAACTTTTAATTTAGAAATGATATATATACAAATGAATGACCAAAAATTATGAAAAAAAAACAAATCAAAAATTATAATAAAATTCAGTAATAGTGAAGTAAATTGAATCTCAACATGCCGTCACAACTTTAACAGCGGCATAAAACATTTGTATCTTAAAATACCTAAACTCGGTGTAAACTTAACAACTAGCGTCCCTCGACTGATAAAATAGTATATATCCTGTTTCTGATGACTTTTGTATGTCTGACGTTAGGCCGTAGAAGTCTTCTATTGCTGAGGCGTCGATTTTCTGGAATTATAGTTTTAATTGTATTAAATGTCTTTAAATTTTTTTTTAAAGATTTTTTTAACTATGAGTGGTATACAATGTGAAGTCAATAAAAGACACCCATTAAAATACTAAGCAATACTCACATCAACCATATCATCATCAAACAGCAACCAAAACCCGTGGCTCTTCACAATACTTATATAATGTCCCCTGTTGGGTCCCGACCCACAGTGTACTACGACCGCTACCAAGTCGTACAGACGATCCGGATTCACTGCGTCGTCGGACTGAAAATTCCAATATAATATAATATTTTTAAAATTATTAAAGTATTATTCCATAATTCGATTTTTTTTAACATTGCACATAAAATGGTACAACGGCACAATTATGTGGCTGTAACGCGACGGTTGTGCGTTCAATCCCTACTAGAGGGAATGAATTATTATTTATAATTATTTTAATTTCATCACTGACTGAAGTGGGGAACGGCGTATTTTATCACTAGTTTGCCCTACATACCCTGCCAAAAATAAGATACAGCGTGAGGCCCAGAAGAGAAAAAAACTTACTGTATTAAATAACCTCAGCTCCAAAGGAAACACAACTCTATGCGACACTTTAATATGGCGGTTGTATTGCTCCATATATTTAAATCTTTTTAGATGCAACGCTAGTATAAGTGGTAATTTCTTAACTCTCATACGTTTCTGGGCTTCCTGATAACTGCTACAATTGTCACATTTGAATTTGTTATCATTGCATAGTGTTTCTGTGTCGCTGAAGCATTTTAGACAGTGTGTTATACTTGTGTTTTGGTCTACATCCACCTGGAAATGTATTAATACATAATAACAATCTATATTAGAGCCTTAGTGGCACAATGGCACTGCTTATGAGTGTAAACGCGACGCTTGAGGGTTCGATTCCCACTTGGGGGTAACAATTATTTATTAATTTCATTTCTTTACTTGATTTGTCCGAGCCTTGTCTAGTTATTAAGTTGTTGATTTCCACAATTCTCCGGTGGACATGGGCATATCTAAATATTATTATATATTTAAAATTCAAAAAAATTATTCTCTTGAGTTTTATTTTTAATTATGAGTGGGAATTAAACTCACAACTCTGGCGATGTTCACAATAAAAAGAAAAAGTATCCACCTGCAAATCAAAGAAATGCTCGTCCTTACTGCTAACAGTTTCACAGTTCAAACATCTAGTTTCACTGGTTAGTGTGCCTTGAAATATTTCATGTACCCATGTTGGTTCCGTATTCTGTGGTATGTTGCCATTGCATGTCACACTCTCTTTGTTATCTGTTTTTTGTAACTTGAGTGTACTTTGATTCCTTTCAGCTGGAATTAATTTAATTTATTAATTATGTTTATATTTGCAATTTCTTTCATTACATTTGCAATTAAACAGAACACACACATAAAGTAATCTCAAATTGTACAATATCAGCAATAACTTTTGCATTTCTGCATTCATAATATTTTAATAATTTCAATTTCAGAATAATAACAATTCTTTGAAATGCCGCATACTGTAAGTAACCCATAATAATTATAAATTCCAAAAGTATAGATGTTTATTTATTTATGACTCTTGTCAAAATAAATAAATAATTATTTTTATTATATGAAAAGTATGTATTAAATTTTGTATAATAGAGCTATAGAGTATATTGTGTTGTATGCTCATCTCAGTTATAGCACACTAGCTCAAATTGGAAAATTTTTTTTTTTAACAGTTCTCATATTGCAGATGCTAAATGCCATATAAGGCCACATTAAATGTGCTGAAAAAATGTGGTAGACAGGGTTACTTTGTCAAAGACAATTTTCAGTCTCTCCATTTAACCACAGGCTAGAAGGCTAGAAGATGCTAGTAAAAATGTATAAAGTTGTTTAGGATTTTACTTACCTAATATAATTTCATTTATATGATTTATAAGAAAATTAAGGAACTCATGGGCATCTTGTTGCATGTAGTTGTCAAACTCCTCTAAAATAACACAATAAAAGAAAACATTAATCAAAATTATGGAGTAAATAAAATTATTCCTATAAGAAAAAAAACATAATATTAAAAAAACAAGCACTTTGTTTTAAAATAAATATGCTATAAGTTATGAAAAAGACTAAGTTTTCTAGAAAAATTAAGTTTGTAACATAGTGAGACTCAAACTCCATACTCAAGATTTCATGGGTTTGGGTCCCGTTACATTCATATTTTTAATTTTCTATATATTAAATATTAACTTTCATCAAAAAATTTATACAAATTCTACCTTTTTCCTTCCTCAGTCTCGCAATAAACTTCTTAGGTGCAATGGAACCAACTTTTTTCTTTTGCGTAGCTATGCTATAAAACAAATCTGCGAGGCATGTTAATAGAGTCTCCTTGGTTCTCTTATTCTTTGCTTTATATTCTAGAACTTTCTCTCTAAATGGTCTACAGAAGTAAAGTGCTTGTAAAACAGAATTACTGTAACATGTGTTGCCAAACTGGAATAAATATATTGTTTATCATACTAGATTATCTCCTAAATTTAAATCTAGGTAAAAAGGTTTCAAATATAGATTATTGTTTATTAATTTTGTAGTATATAATTATACAATTTGAAAATACAAAATATATTTTATGTATGTGTATTTTACATGTTATGTGTATAAAACACTACAAGTCAAACAATTGCATGAGAAAATGCACGTGACATATCGCAATAATGCAATTTAAAATTAATTGAATTGTACAACTCTACATTGCTTGATATAAAATGATGATTTCGTGAAAACACATACTTACATTAACTAAACCAAAATAATGTTCATTCGGTGGAAACTGCTCTGACCCAATATCTCTCTCTAGCTGTGATATATTTGCGCCCTACAACAAAATATATAACGTTATTAATTTATCTGGCGATCTTATAGCACGTCGGAAGCAGATTAGATGTTTATCTACAATTCGTTTCTAAGAAACAATATTTTACTATGAATAGTTATAATATATAGTACTTCATTTTATGATATAGTTCTCATTAGTAAGATTATAGTAAATAGTAAGAAGTATTTCATATTTTCTCACCATTCTCTGTTGGAAATTAAGGCCGAGATCCTGACATATTGACATTTGCAATCCTGTTTCGACAACTTTTAAACGGAACACGCGTTATTATTAGCAAAGTAAACTTAATTTACACACTATCTGCTATGGTTTCTAGCTGCATACTTAATATTTCGCGCTGCAAACGCAAAAAGCACAACAGTCAGTCAACTCACGTCCATGACAATCAATCAATTCAATGACATTTCGTTCAGAGTGTGAGACACTTCACAAAACACAATGCGCAGATAAATAAGTAATCTTAAAATCGATATTGATTTTTGACTAATCGCATTATCATTGTTTGCATTGTTAAAGATGAGCACGTGATAAAATCGGGATTAACATGATACTTTACATTCAAAATTATAAATGATGCTCTGATATTGTAATCTATAATCAATTCATATACTGACACAGTAAATTATAACAACAAATATTTCGCAATATTATCATTATCTTATAAAATATATCATTATCTTATTTTAAAAACTTTACACTTACAAGATATTTTTACATTTTTTTGCATTATTTTTTTATTGAATTTTCTGTATCATCAATCCTCATATACAATACATAAATCAATGCTTAATTTCATGATATATTTTATAATTCTTTAACGTGTCTCCAATCTTCACGTTTATTTATAAAATCATATAGTAACAGAGCAAGAGAAGAAACTACTTAGTATTTCATGGATTCATGAGTTCATGCATTTCGTCATAGGATAAGGAGCTCAAAGCAGTGCCTGGCTCTTGTGCCTTTTGTATATTAAGGAATACCCCTATGAAACGTTGTTGTTATATTTAGACAATACATTAAAAATAAAATTGTTTTTATTTTACATGAATAATCAATGTAATATGTTAAATCAATATTTAAAACACCGACTTCCAGATAATGTTCTTTAGTAGAAACGAATTATTAGTAATTCGATTATATGACAGTTCATTACGAAAACTAACAAGAACAACTCAATATTCATTATTCATATTTCATGTTATTCATTTATAATCTGTCAAGCCGCAAGCGCCGTAGTTTCATCTCCCGCTCGGCCGGCCCGCGGTCTCTCATCTAGATCCTTAATCAAACTGGGAATAGGGAACAAAACATTATTAAAAATCTGTGCATAGGATACGCATACGTGTAACTTGCGACGTGGCGTTTACAGTGTATAAGACTGAAACTTTCAGTTTTCTAGAAAAGCCGGCAAACAAACATGTAAGATTTTTTTTTAATTGCCAATATTTTTAACTTTAATAACTTTGTAATTACTTGGGTTACAAGTTCGGTATATATATTACTTTAGACAAATTATAATATGTAACGGAAATTCCTAAAGCTTATTTTGTATATCAATTAATTAATATTTTTACAGTAAAATGTTAAAAACATTGCTATTAGCGTTGGCTATAACAGCAGTATTAGCTGGTATCCCAAATCCTGAAGAATCAAAGAGGCTTATGGACCACCTGTCTGACGCTGAACATTACAGAAATGAGCATCATAATAAACAGTTTGATCATGACGCGTTTCTGGGTGAAGACCAAGCCAAGACATTCGACCAGCTACCTCCTGAAGAAAGTAAGCGGAGACTAGGGTATGTAATGAGTTAAATTATGAAAAATATTCTTCTATTTTTTTAATCTGCCATATCTCACATATAGATGGTACACAGAGGGAACCAACAGTTTTGAGTTTCGAGTTCTGGTACCAGAGAGAGTAATTCTGTATTTTACAGTCTAACTTTTGTATAAACAGTCATTCACTGTCTCAAATTTTTAAATAAAAACCTTTAATTATTTTAGGCATTTGTGCAAACAGTTTAATGTAAAATATAATTAATGTAAACAACAAAATGACCTAAAATCTGAAGTAAATGAAGATATTGACACAGTAATGATAAATGATACTTAACATGATTAGACTTCCTGTTAATCTTTTTGCCCACACAAAATGTGGGTTAGATATGCCACTTTACAAACATAGAGGATGCTTGCTTATTTATACACTATGTTTGATGCTATAAAGATTATATTAATTTTTTTATTTTATACAATGAAATAATTAAAAATAGCTTTTATAATTAGTTTAGAGCACACACACAGATTTTTAAATTGTATAGCAGCCACCCACTCAGGCAAATTATTTTCATTTCCTTACTTTGGTAACAAGACAGAGCAGTCAACAAGGTAATGTCTTGAAAAATTTCCAGTGCTTGACGAATGATAGATTGATGGAATATCATAACATGAATCTGCTAATATTTTTTTTCTCACTTAATTAAATAATTTTACATATAGTCTTACATTCACCCATTATAATTTAAGCACAAAATATAATTATCTAAGTTCAGTGACCTTTTATCTCACATATGATAAATTGCTTCCAGAATAATTGTCGACAAGATAGACTCTGACAAAGACGGCTTTATATCTCTAGTTGAATTAAAAGATTGGATTCGTTACACACAAAAACGTTATATAGAGGAGGATGTGGAAAGACATTGGAAACAACACAATCCTAATAATGAAGATATTATCACTTGGGAGGTTGGTTTTCATTTATATTTGATCTTTTTTTTTCTTTCTGGTCTTTCACATAAAGGGTTTATGTCACACATCATAAATATACAAATGTCTTAAACAATATTGACATCATCTGCAATTCAAATATTTCTTATATGGGATTTGAGCCTTTAGTATGTATGTGAGTGGCATAGCAATCTATTTTTGTTATACATATATTTTTTCTGAGTTTTCTTGAAATCTTGTATTAATTTTGTAGGGTTTACCCATTGGGTAATATTTGATCTTATTACAAAGACTGCTGGTCTGTCTGTCAGCAGGCGTTATCTCAGAAACTGAAAATTGAAATTTTCACAGATGATGTATTTCTGTAGTCGCTTTAACAACAAATAGTAAAAAATAGTATGAACTAAATATTTCATACATAATGGTACGGAACCATTCTTAGGCGAGTCCCACTTGCACTTGGCCAGTTTTTTTCATGATTATAATATGCTAATGAACATTATCACAGATTTCACGTCAGTATGTCAACTTAATTCTTATCTTACTTTGTTCAATATTAGTTAAACATGTGTTTTTTTTATATAATATAGTTATTGTGGGAGATGTATGTAGAATTTATATTTTTTTATCACAAAACTATTATAGAGATTGAATTAGTAGGTAGATTTAAAAAAATAATTGGTGACCATCGGGAGGGTCATTTAAATGACAATTTCACTTTACTTTTTGATCACGGATATTATTTCTTTGAATAACATAATTATAATATTATTATTTATATATCCAGTGAAACTCAAACTTGGAACTATCGTATAGAAAAATATTTATGAAAATATTCTTGACCTTGGATGATCAGACGGCCAATAGGCGCGGATTCGTGTCCCGTTTCTATGTTCGTCACGTTTTCTAAATTCTTTTTCTATCTTCAGTGTGGAATATTAAAAAAAATCATATGTTTTAACTTTACAATGAAATATAAATATATTAGTAAATATGAAGCATATTCATTTAAAATTTATTGAAGTTTATTGAACTGCTAGCTTCTCAATGCCTATTGTAACTGCCCTACATTTGTGAATAGACTTTAATGTGTCGTTTAGCCAAGTAAGGTCGTTTTACAACTCATACAAAAATTATATAAATATTTGACTTTGTAATATTAAGTTGAAGAAGTTATCCTTATACATAGAAAAAAGTTGTCTGGTTTTATGGGAAATAAAAGTATGTGAATATTGTATGTAAGTTATTTCTAAACCGGAAAAATATAAAATTTTATAGCCAACGCATATTTTTACACATGTAGAGTACAGTAATGAATATAATAGATTACAAACTTCTGCAGTGTCGTATTTTATTTTAATAATCGCCTAAAAAGTATAATAGCTTTGTAATATTTCGTATTTTCTGAATATTACGTATCTGAATAACGATATACATAAAAAAATATTCAGACATGAAAATTTAAAGCATTTCATTGCCCATCAAGTTTAATATTTCGTATATACGTATTTACATGATATATATAATATTACTTTTATTTATTTAAAATCTCTATTTTTAGTCGTACAAGAAAAATGTATACGGTTTCATGGACAGTATGTCTGAAAACGAATTGAGGAACAACGAAGGTTTCACATACGCGAATCTACAAAAAAGGGATAGAAGGAGATGGCATTACGCTGGTAAATTAAAGTTTTGTATTTATTAGATTCGTCTAGTCTTAGTTAGTGAGGGTCAAGGATTTCGGCCAATTTATTAGTGTCCAATTAATTCGAAATTTGGATACTTGTGAGAATGAACCATTTATATTTTCTCCCTCTGGCAAGATAGAATGCGGCGCTGAGTTCCGCATCTCAACATGTAATAACTCGAAAATTGGGGAGGGCATTGGAAAAAAAAGTGTCCTAACACTAGATAACCGCATGTAGGAGAGTAAGGTAGAAGACTACCTTACTCTCGTACATGCGGGATACAGTGTTAACCTTTTTAATTAATAATATTCCAGACGGCGATAAAGATGAAGCTCTAAACAGAACGGAATTCGCCGGTTTCCTTCATCCAGAAGACTATGGTACTATGAGAGATGTGGTTGTATTGGAGACATTGGAAGATATTGATAAGGATCAGGTAGGTTATATTTAAAAATATGTTTAATTTTGAGTGTGGGTTCAAATCCCGAAACTTGGGTATTACTCTTAATTTTTGTTTCTCAGTATTTTTGTTAGCTCTTTTTCTTTAGCTAGAGGGTTACATTACTATGAGAGGATGGTTAACATTGGAAAAAATTGATGAAATAATTGAAAATGACAGGGATGAAATAATTGTCGTTAATTTTTTCAGTTGTTTGATATTGGGTGTGTGAAACAAACAATAAATATAAACAATAATAATCGTTATTTATATATTACACCTTAATTTCAAGTTATACATTTACAGGACGGCAAAGTGTCTTTAGAAGAATACATAGGCGATATGTACAAGCCTGATGATGGAGAAACCATTGATGATGAACCTGATTGGGTCAAACAGGAGAGGGAACAATTTTCTGGATATAGGTAATTTGTCACTGTTGTTTGTTATTTTTTTTATTCAGAGATCTCTAGATCCAGAGAATCCAGATTTTGTAATAATTATATTTTCTCTTGTTATACACACATTGAATATATTTAGGACCCAAGACTGATTTTGTATACAGCTATAAAACTTCCCTCAACTACTGTGTACTATTGAATGAATCCGCGTCGCTCGTTCTTCAATTCGCTCTCAAGCCCCCAAAAGGGGCAGAGGTGAGGTGATCATGGTCTTCATGACCTGACATGGGATCATGTGTTCTTCGATTTCGGCTTATGCCGTATGGGTGTGTCCCGCTTTAGAGACTCGCGGGAGTTGAGGGGGAGATGAGGAATGAGGTCTGGGTTAGACAACCAGCGACCGGGGCAGTCTTCGGGTGTTCGGAGGACGGCAAATATGAGGCTTCGTAGGATCAACTGTTCGCCCTGAAAGACTAATCGAAGAGGCAGTTTCACATACGTCTCCCAAACTGCTTGGGTATTTGCCACGTTGAGCGTGAGCCTCCGCTAAGCCTGTCGTTCGTTCGTTTTTAACCTTAAGATCCGGCTGTAGAGGAACTCGGCCAGGATTCCCCCTCCCTTATTATTGGTTACGTGGCCTGTTATGGAACGACCGCAAATTAGTCGTCCAAGGAGGTACTCATCACCTATCACGAAGGCTCGTTGCCTGTGGCTTGTTCCGATTCCAATACAATATTTCCACACTAAGTTTTTTTCAGAAATACTAAAATAACGAGAAAATATTTACTTTACCTACACTTTTCCAATTTTTTTTAACTATTATTTTTTTTTTCAACAGAGACACAAACAAAGATGGCTTCATGGACGAACACGAAGTAAAAGAATGGATAGCTCCCCCAGAGTTCGATCACGCTGAAGCTGAGGCTCGTCACCTGGTGTTCGAGGCGGACGCAGATGCGGACGAGAGACTCACGAAGGGGGAAGTACTGGACAAGTACGATCTGTTCGTAGGGTCTCAGGCCACTGACTTTGGGGAGGCACTCGCTAGACATGATGAGTTTTAAGTTTTGTATAATTTTATATATTATATTGTGTCTCTCGTTAGATTCTTCCACACTCTCCTTTCCTATAAACAGTGAAAAGTAACAAATGGGTAATACTGAAAGCCACTCCCGAGACGTGAAGATATTTAAAAGTTATTCAATTCTATATAATTCTTATATAGATATATATATTGTTTCACTCTCCAAATTGAGTTACCTTTAAGATAAAAATAAAAACTACATAATATATATGTCACAGATAGACATATATATATAATTCAAAATTGGTAATGCCCCTCCGTTTGCATCGAGGTAATAATTATAATTACTGTTAATATTAAATATCAATTTGCTTATTAATAAATCTATTTTATATTTCTAGTTAATAATAATCAATTTTGCAATAACTTTTTTCATGTTTTAATAATGTAAGGAAAAGTATTTTTGTACAATATTAATGCCAGTTCCTTTTCTTTAAAAGTTTTTGATATTTTTAAAATACAATTTACTAAATTAATTATTATTTTTGATTTTATTAGAGTTGGTCAGAAACTTAAATAAAAAATAAAAGCAATACTTTGTTTATTAGGTCATCTGCCATATTAAAATAGAATGTTTTAATTATTAACTTTTTTGCCTTTTGTGAGTCTGTATATTAAAAGATTTATAATATTATTTAAAATAATATGTTTGTATGAATAAGGCTTAGTTTACATTTTATTTTGATGAAAAGTTTTTTTGAAATTTATCTATTAATTTTATTTATGTTTTTTAAATGAAAAATGTAAACAAAGTCAAAAGAATCTCTAACATTCTCAATATATACTTAATTAGGTAGCTATGATTTTATTGAATACCAAAGTTTTATACAACTTTTCATTTATTTTATATTGTATTATTATAATTATATATTTATGTGTTAATATATTTATTCTACAGCCTGTTAACATGATTTGAAAAAAAATATATATACAAAATAAATTCTGAAAAAGTTTATATTAAAATAAGACTGTATAATAATTATAATGTCTTCGCCATCTTCTTCTTTTTCATTATATTTAAGTAAAAAGTAATGATTTGTTGCTTTATATTATTCCAGAACAATATGCATTTAATTATTATTAATAGACGACTAATTTCTAATTGACTCTTAGTTATTGAATTAATTTTGTAATGTTTTCATATTTTAATAAATTTAAATGTTTTGACTAAACAAAAATATGTGTTGTTTTAATTTTCTATACTCTAACTAATAGAGATCTAGGTATAGTCATTGTTAAATTTATTCATTTTTTTTTGTCCTAAACTAAAATCGTTAACCTAGTGTCGAAACACTTTTCACCCGTTTTTATCTATTTCGGACATTGCGTTTTGAGTAGCAGAACTCAATACCACACTTTATATATCATATAGCAAGGAAATTAGAACAATATATTCCCCAAATGGGAAAGGAATCCACAACAATTCAGTCAGACTGGCCAACTGGGTCACAGTGGTCTTAAGAGATATTTTTTTATAATTTTACTAATTTTAAAGGTGAGTAGAGAATAATTAAATAAATTAACCTATTCTCCATTCTCTGCCTTTATAGAAACTTATGCATTTAGTCTAATAAAACCAAAGTGATTAGTAACCATAAGACTTGTAAGTGAAGCTGCGCTCTTTGAAAACAAAACACTGTAGAAATAAAAACACTGTAGAAATAAAAAAATAAATAAATCAGCTTCACTCAGTATCCCGCGTATAGCAGGGTAGACAGAGGGAACCTTGTGTTAAGACGCTCCGTTCCCCACTTTCCGTCGAATTCTGGAGCCATTGAGTGTTGAATGGCGGAACTTGTCGGGTGGCGATTTAAAGATTTTTCCATACAAACTTTCAACCCCTATTTCACCCCTTTAGGGTTAAAATTTTTCAAAATCCCTTCTTAGTGGATGTCCAGATTACGAAAGTAAACATCTGTCCAAATTCCACGTTTCTACGCACAGCGGTTACGGCTGTGCGTGCGTCTTACCTCAGTCAGTGAGGACAAGTCCTTTTATATATATAGATTGCTTTTAAGGGTAGTCTTTTTAACCACGCGATTAGATCTGGGTAGCGGTTTTTTTTTATATTGTTTTTCTCCACAACAGATTATACTCAATAAATAATATTAAAAATAAATGGTAAATAATATAATGGTAAATATTATAAATTTTAATCCTTACCACAACTAGGTCATGTTAAACTCAAGTTGAAACCGCTCGCAAGCTTCAAAGAATTCTGAAGTGCAGAACATAAATTAGTTCGTTCCAATATAAGCATCTTGAGGTTCATTCGATCGCAAACAATCGCGGCGTCAATTTAGTGTTCTGTGATTTAGTGTAAACGATATCTGTTTTGTTGACCAAATTTATGATTAATTAATATTATTCATATGTTTTAGTAAAATAATATAGTGATACATGATACATCATTTCGATTTCTACGTAGGCTTGTGTAGATATCAATTTCTTCTTGAATCATACACTTCAACTTGGCTGAACTACAATTATCTCAATTATTTAATGATATTTATTAAAATAAATGTCAAATTACGAAATTAGAGAGGAAATTTAGAATAAAAAAATAAAGCATAGAATTTATTTTCAACTAATTTATGTTTTAAAATTAAATGTTTTTATTGTATGTATAAATAAAAAATATGAATTAAAAAATACATATTTGTTAAATATACAAGAAAAAAGAAAAGAAAAAATAAACCTCAATTCTATGTAATCTGTGCTGCATAGCTACGGGTGCATCAGATTTTCCCGCCTATTACCTCAGCGGGAAATCAACCGTGCCTCTTGACGTCGTTCCCGTTCACGTTTGACGTGTGCTTATCCATTTATAATAAATGCACGCTAATTCTTACAATGCTTGAATAACTTTATAGTTGGTATATTTTTAAGTGTATATAGAAAATAACTTCATAATATTGACATGGTTGACGTTGTGGATAAGTTTAATTTTGTTCATTGCAAAGGGGTAAAAAAACAAAAGGATAATAAATGCTGTGGATGTTTAAGTTTTACACAATCGCACAGGGTAGGCAGAGGGAACCTAGTATTAGACACTTCATTCGCCACTTTCCGCCGAAGCCTCATCACCAGAGCGATGAAATGAAAATATAAATTTAAATAAATATTTCATTTTTTCTAGTGGAGATCGAACCCACAACCAGTCGCGTTTACAGTCACACGCTTGTGCCCTTGCGCGCCACGATGCGCCCATTTCAATGTCACAAAAGATAAAGTTTAAAGAAAATGTAAAATTCGGAGCATTTCTATACAAATGGTTCACTTTGTTCTTATTCATAAGGCAAACAAAATCATAAAACTGTAACAAAGTAGCGAACCAGTAAAGGCAGTCGATACGCGTCTTGTTTATAACATCTGAAAGGCAAAAGAGTTCATATTTTTGTATCTCGTAGTGACAGTAAGAGCTCATTCCTTATACGGGGTGATTCGTATGATAATTTTCATTTTGCATTCACTTGTGTTATTCTCCATCGTGGTTGGTTGTGGATAGCGCTCGGGGGAAATTCGTGGTTGTCACAAGTATTATGGGTTGGATGTAAGGTTACTAGACGCGGCAATTGCTAGTATAGATATATTTTTTTATTTTTTTAAAGGGTAGGCAGAGGTAATCTAGTGTTAAGTGGTGGAACTTAACGCCGCGCTTTGCATTGTTACCAGTTCGAAGGAATATTAATTTATTAAAACATTAATCATTTCCTTGAGTGGGAATCGAACCCAAAACCGTTGCGTCTACAGTCATAAACTTGTGCCCCTGCCACGGCGGCCTCTACCTATGCATGTCGGCCAGGAAAAGCGAAATGTTACTTTGGTTTCTATTTTCCACATAACAACATACAACATAGTTGAAATAAATATTAAGTAATTCATAAACTTCTTTTTTTTAGCATCACGCCGGTTCCCTCATTGCAAGGTACGTAAACTGTCTGTTGTCAAGACACTCCGTTCTTCACTTTCAGCTAGCTATTGTATTGTGAGGAAATACAACGATACTTGTAAGTATAATCCCTAATGATCGGACGTTAGTAGATTTGTATATTTTAAATGTATCTTTAGATATTTATGTAATTTTAGGTAACGTAACACTACTTATAGTGCACTAGTGCACTAAGGTCTTACAAGTCAAATAGGTTAGGGTTGTTGAGATGAACTCACCATGCATGTAAAGATGTAGAAACCTAACTAGGTTACCTAACCTAACTACATCTCTACATGCATGAATATTGCAGTACTGGAAGAAGAGAAGTGTAATCGTCGCACATCATATATGAAAAAAAAAAGAAAATCCCGAGCATTCAATTCCAGTGTCTCTACATCTCTAACTACGGTAGGTGATTGTCATCCCAATAGATATCAATATCAGTAAATACGCGGTAACTAGACGCGCGGGTGATGCCGTGTGAATTACGCGCGTCTATACCTACTTAGTGTCACGATTCTCTATTGGTATATTATTTTGCTTTATTTTGCTTTAGATGAGGAGGACATTACGTATTATATATATTTTCTGTATTAAAAATATAAGAATTAAATATTTTATAATCTGCATTCTCTAAATATTAATTAGGTAAGGTGTCTCTAAATATTAATTAATGTCATGATTGTGGTATGCAAATATAACTTCCGCTTGATAGATTTAAACATCCGTTGCGTAGCGCAAATCTAATAAAAAGTTGGCTGTTTTTTGTTAATTGCACGCTCATAGCAGAGTAGGCAGATGGATCATGGGATCCTAGTGTTAAGATACTTCGTTCCCATTAATGTACTTTTGTTCCCGACTTTCGCCAACTTCTGAAGCCATGGGGTATTGAGTGGAGGAATTCAACGCGCCTTGCTTCGTGACCAGAGCAAGGATATGAAAATATTAACTTTTTTTTTCCTCTAGTAGGAATAGAAAACATAACCTGTCGTGACCCACGACCAAGGGGTTCCCACCAAGGGGTCGGAACTCGGACTGGTCTCGTTCATGGCTGATAAAATTTCACATGTTAAATTTATTTTTGCTGCGCTCCCAAATAAAAAGACATTTCGATATATAATCCAGTGACCCTGCAACAATCGCATACAATATAATTAGCATTAGCTACTTGAGTATCGATATGAAATTTTTTAAAATCACATTTTTCATATAAAAACTTAACAAAGAAAATCTATTTTTCTAATTAATAAGTAAGATCTTCTATTTCCAACTGTAGTTCCAATGAATAGAATCTATACAATAGACATTAAGATCAATAAGGCTTTGAAATTAAACGAACGGTGTGTATTGTTTCATTTCGATTTGCTCGTGGTGAAAACACAAGAAGTGTGCGCTATCGCTATTGAAACGTTTTAATTATATCTTTTATAAATAATTAGATATACAGACTATTTTTTACACAATACTCGACTCGAGGAAAGTGGGGAACAGAGTATCTTAACACGAGGTTCCCTCTTCCTACCCTACGTGATTCGGGATAAAGCGTGAAGCTTATCTTTTTTTTTTATTTCTATGATCGAATGTGTCTAGTGTCAAATTTAAGCTTGCTTGCTACGTTGCGTGGCGTAGAGTTCCGGCATTCACAATGCTTTCAGAATTCGGCGGAAAGTTCGCAACGGAGTGTCTTAGCACTAGGCTCCCATATCTAGTCTGCTACATCAGGGATATAGCGTGACCTGAAAAAAATGCATTACAATCTATATTTTCTTATAAGCAATAGGTAAATAATTTTTATATAACCAAGCTGTAATTTGACCAACAAATATTTTAATGCACATCGCCTAATTGTGATAAATTTTTATGCCACGAGTTTCCAAACTTATAAAACACAAAGTAATTTCTCAGGTGGTAACTACTCGAGGAAGTGCGAAGTTACCGTCTGAGAGCACAATGAAAACTTTCTGAGGCCTATTATTACTTTGACTTAAACCGTGTTATGTATTATGCTGTAGGTATCTTTATATGTGTGTACTTTAGTGTTTTTTAAACTTAAAGTAAATTAACTTTAAATATATTTAAAAAAAGAAAGTTACTAGTCGTGGTGCAGGGGCACAAGCGTGCCACTGTAAACCCCAATAGCTTGTGGGTTCGATTCCCACTCGAGGAGTCGAAAATAAGTAGTTTTTAATTAAACAAATTAAAAACTACTTATTTTTACTGTATCAAAAATAAACTATAATTAAAATTATTACAAATAAACAATACAAAAACGTAAACAATCATACACAAATTATTCCAAATATTCATATATTATAATTAAGCTTATTAAAATTAAAAGTAGATAGTCATTTACGAGTATTAAAATTTTGATACACTAATGAACACTGTGAACGTGAATAATATGTAAAATTCCATTTAAGCCATACGCTTGTAGCCACAATACGACTCTTTAATTAGTACAACCTTAATGAAATTTCAGTAAATTTAAATGTTTGGCATCCATAAAGGATTTCAAAATGTCCCCGCAGGTACATAATTACGTTATCTCTTAGACTATTTTGCATTAATTTAGGTTTGAGCGCTTAATTGTCTTCAGTTTAGTTTTGGTGACACTATTTTCGTATGCTCACATAAATTCAACAAATTAAATTAAAATGTTTTGGTAATTCGTGGTAATCATCATCGCGGGATCATGGGCGTATCTAGAAATATTTTCCTGGGGGACTAGACTAACTTTGACCAGATTTGTTTGTGTATGGATTTTTTTATTTTTCAGAGTGAATTTTATGTTATTAAAATTTCTGGTATGGCCACAAGATTATTCTGGAGTGGTCACGGACCCCCAGCACCCCCTTTATTACTGTGCATTGCCATGCTGCACACAATAGGTTCCCCATGATGATGTGACGTTAGCGAGAGAATAAAAAGAATTTTCTTGCTCCCGAGTGGATATCGAACAGCGAGTATTAGACTGCGCCAAATTTCTAGAGTGCGTACTCTATAAAGAAAATTAAATCAAGTTCACACTGTATCCCGCACACAGGGTAGGCAGAGGGAAACTAGTGTTAGGTTAGCGAAAAAAAATATATAAATTTAATTAAATATTTCATTCTCTCGAGTGGGGATCGAACCCACAACCAGTCGCGTTTACAGTCACACAAATGTGTACTTGCGCCACGACTGGCTTCTATATACATATACCTATATAATTACATAGTAGTATTCTAAAAAAAGCTAAACTTTCATTAAACGAATTTCCTTACTTTTACAAATCAATTTATCTCCCACACAATATTAATCATATACAAAAACATTGTAATTGAACTTATTTAAAAAAAAACATATTTGCTAATCGCTAACCGAAATTTCAAACTTGTACTAAATTAAATTATCTCTCATACAATATTAATCATACACAAAAAATTGTCAAGACAAAAAATGCAAAACGGCCATTGAAACTTCATCGTCCCTCGTCCTCCAGATTGTAATAAAAAACAACTCAACTTAAGTTTTAATTCCTTGCTAGCTCACTCGTAGGTAAACAGAGGAACTTCCGGCGGGACACGCAACGAATAACGTGCCACAGATTATGTTGACGCTAGATAATGTACAATGAAGATTAAACATATATGTACTTTATAAATGTATTGTGCATTTTTAATACATTTAAAAATTCGTAATAATAGTAGCGGAGCAGAGACAATAAATATATAAAATATCTTTAAGTATACTCTTATATTATAGTGTTTATCTTTTACTGTGTTTTCAAATTGTAAGAATTTCCAAATTAATTTTAGCTGTATATTCAGACAAGAACAACATAATCGTAACCGCAGATCTTAGCTAATTAAGCACCAAAATTTATCATTATTAATAATAATATCCAAACATCTAATGTTTACAATAATAACGTCAAATAAAAAACCAATCAAAATTATCAAATATCGATATCCGTGGTGATGTACACCACAGATAAAATTTTAAAGCAGAACACAAATCCAAAAACCGAAAACAGAACAACCGTCGTCCCAGTTTCAGGTTTCAGAATACGATAATTGAAAAACAAAAAAAAAACACAAAAACCAATGTTCTACATACTCTGTGGTTGTCAAAGTACGCTTACGCTTAGCATGAATCGTGGAAGTTTTTCACAATTTTTGGCGTAATCTTACAAAGGAGAAAAGTTTCGGAACTCATTAGACCGAGAGGAAATGTTTACAGAACACGTCTACCGTAAAATTTAATTTGATTCGGGTACCGCCCGCCGCGCTGTGTTACAAGAGTATGTGTGTGACAGAAGCATTCTTACTTCTCAGGCGAGCTGGCTTCAGCTTCAACACTTTAAAATTATTGGGACGGAAATGCGTTGTTGTTAATAGATGGGAGTAGGGGGTAGTGGGGAAGTAAGGAATTTAAGAATTTGTTTCTATTCACCCCCACATGTGTTGTAATTTTCCTTGAGATTGAAAATGTCATAGGTGTTGTGTGATATGTTTGATACGTTTGGAGTTTTCCATAAGAATCGAAGTAATAGTATTACATTTTTACAAGTTAAAAAGTATAAACAAAACGTTGTATGTAAAAATTGTGTTTGTGTTGCGTTTTTTCTACGCAAAAAAATCCTTTAGCCTTATAAAACATTGTTCGTTGTTAGTCATGAAATGAATCTAGTAATATATCTACATTTTTATAAGTATAAAAACATTAAGAATTTCGTCGCACATTGTGATAGCGTCTCACAGGAAACGCAATGGTTGTTTCTATTCAAGGAATCATTGTATTTCTCCACTTTGAAAAGACGAAGGGGTTGGGTTCCGCCACTTACATACCCATATTTACACATATTTATTTTAATTCAGTTCACTTTGCCTTCCCAGTTATGCTAATTAAGCGTGAAAATAAAAAATAAACACAGTGAATTAATTTAAATTGACGCATTTGCGTCAATAATTATTATTATGAACACATATTTTCTTATATAATAAATCTATAATATTATTTACAGAAATGGCGAAACAAAAAGCTAAATCAAAAACTTAAAACTTTATAACTCATCAAAAATTTGAAAATTAAATAAAAATAAAAAGGAATATTATTGGGCAGCAAGTACTTGCATGCAGTATTTCAGGAGGATTGATATTGGTTCTTAATTATGAAATTCATCGAACCGTGCTTTGTGAAGTCAGCTGTATATAGAGTGGGGTATCGGGAGCCATAGCTGGATAAAGTTAGTACAAAAATGTTGATGACATAATTATTTGTTGTTTTGTTTTATATATAAGACTAGTGTTCCGCCTGTGATTTCGCCCGCGTGAATTATAATTATGATTATTGCTATTTAGCTACTTATTATGAAGTATTTATTTACGTTTATATTGCCATTTCTTCGCTCTGGTGTCGAGCCAAAGCGCGGCGATGAGTTCTGCCACTCAACACGCAATGCCTCCAGAATTCGGCAGGAAGTGGGGAGCGGAGTGTCTTAACACTAGGTTCCCTCTGCCTACCCTGCTATGTGTAGGATACAGCGATAAAAGCTCAAAAATATAGTTTACACGACGTAACATCACAATTTTTTATATTTGGTGTACCTACATGAACAGTTCGCGAGGCGTAAGCTGAGCTTTACGATAACGTTACTTCAATTTATTGTTCTTTTTTCTATAATAATCAATATTCAAATATTTAGGGCTATGTATATCGAAAAACGCTTGATTGACGTGCAAAATTCTCCTCCACAAGTGAAACTATCAAAAAAGTTGGGTAATGTAACGTATATTCTGAAGTTATCTATCCGAGCGGAATGAATCCATCCAATAATAAGAGTAGTATACTCGTATATCTATCGCAGTAGATGTATCTACTTACGTTGTATATCGATCCCTTCGCACAAAGAAAGGGCTCAGGAATTTAGATTAAAAATGATCCAAGTCGAGTGCAGTGTTACGTGAAATTCTGGCCGATATTAATTTATTCAACCCTCACTTACGACCTTGGTAGTTGGCTTTGTACGATTTCTAACTTTCGAAAGATCGGGTTTAGAGGCTTTTAAGTAATGAAAGGTTTTAAGAACCTAAAACTTTTCAGACTCGTACCTCAATTTCAGATGTTCTCTGATTTTAGAAAGAATTTTCTTAATTAGTAAATTTAGCTTCACGCTGTATCACGCACATAGCAGGAACCTACTGCTAAGACATTCCGTTTTCTACTTTCCGTCAAACTCTAGAGGCATTGCGTGTTGAGTATCGAAACTCAACACCGCGCTTTGCCACGTCACCAGAGCAAAGAAATAAAAGTAAATATTTCATTAGGAAAGCGGTCTACGGAGAGTCTTAACACTAGTGTCTTTTTCTCTGCTGTGCTTTATGCGGGACACGTAATATCTCGAGAATTAGGATAAGCTGTTTTTTTAACAATGTTAAGTAAAAAGTTAAAGTGATATGAGAGAAAAATTAACTTAAGTGATATAAGAGAAAAAGCGTGAAGCTGCAAAAAAATACAAATGGGGTGGTCCATTCTATCACCGTCGAATAAATAAGCATATCATATTTTCAATTTTCCAAATTATTACCCTAAGGTAAAACAAACAACATCAAAATCGATTCATTCTACCATAGCTTACCAAAGCTACCTGGAGGTAGCTATGGTCGTATGAATCGATCGATTTTTAAATCAGACCAAAGTAAAATTAAAAACCCCCTAAGGGGGGGATAAAAACAATTAAAAAGCTATCTAATTCAAAACGCCCTGTATCCAGTCTGCCCCGATAACGTAATTGGAAAGTACGCTTAATAGGCTAATGGAGTTTCGTTGTAAGGTTTTACATTTATTCGCCAGAGTATTAAATACTGAAGTCACTAACCCGAGATATGAGATAGAGCAAATTGAAAATTAAATGACGATGTGACCTCATTTAGATATTTTGGTAAGGTATCGCGTTATACAAATATCAGTCACTTATAGATTTAGCAATTTCTAATTAAGTTTCGAATAAACAACCGGTTTATTAGTTTATACGTATATTATATATGTAGTTATATTCAATATATTTTAATAAGCTCAGGTAAGATGGCATAAGCGCGGCGTTCGCGGATTTCGGCGGAAAGTGGAGGCCGGAGTTTCTTAATGAGGACGAAATGTTTTAATACTAAGTTCCAGGGTTCCCTTTGCTTACCCTGCTATGTGTAGGGTATAACCTAAAACTTAAATATTTAAATTATATGAACATCAGACGCGACAACAAATTAATTTTACGTTTAATTATCATTAAGTAAATAGTCGCTTATATAGTACAAATTATACGTTAGTGGCATAAATAGCTCACTGTGACAACTAAAAACCTATACATTTTCATAAAATAACGAAGGTCTGGCTGCATCTAGCTCTTGGGCCATAATCTAAATGAAACAAAACCAAACATGAATTATGAGGATGAATTTGTTTAGTTGAACGTGCTAATATCACGAACTATTAGATGGAAATAAAAAAATATTTTATTGTATAGTTAACTTATCAAGCAAGGGCTATAATTACATCTTGTTAATAGTTTCCATATAATCCACAATATCTACGAATGAGTCGTGTGTTTACATAATTAGCTATTTCCATTTGACTATGGGGGCGAAGCCGCAGATTAGATTTATGTAATTTCCAAATAATATGGGGCGCTTATATAAACACGTTATATGAAATCAAGTCGCCCACTGGCCGCAATTATGGGAGAACAGGAGCAAACAATCGTTAACAGAAACCACTGTAGTGCCTCGGTCGAATAAATTACACTTAATTGCAAATAGAAATTTAAATTAGATTCCATTAATGGGTTAATTTTTAATATATGGTATCTTTATTTTCTTGTAAATTGTGTAAAAACCTAAGATCAAGTAAGTCTCTGCCGTTAGATAAAGAAATTAATCACATCACATCACAAGCTAACTGCGTCATGATATTAGTAAAGAAAAAAAATAAATTACTTTGTAGCTTACTTGGTGTGCTATAGACAACGTGTTAAGACAGACCTTGAGTATAATCAAATTAAAATAATCTGTAAATGCTTAACGTATGAGAAATGAAAATGTAATTTTTTATAGCATAATCTACAGTACATTTACAGTAGTACTTCTAATTTGCCTTTGAGCTTTTCAAAACTATGCTTTCAGAATAAAAATAATATTTGAACAAAAAATAAGCCCGTTGCTCTATTAAATAAAAGACCTAGTTTTACCTTCATGATGTGAACGTAAAAAACATTTTTCTAACTCAGGATCCAAGAGGACTAGATTACAGTCGTACATTCATATCATACAAAAGGTGTATAAAATATACTGGGTACGTGTTTGAGTAATTGAAGGTAATATTCAGGTTGGCTGTGACTACCAATATGACTTAAGTTTTTTTCTAGATAAAGCTTTTTTATGTAGGCAGAGAAAAACAGATCTTTTTAGACAGTATTAAACGTACTACAAGTTTTTCACGTCTATGACCTTTTTTACTTTTTTTATTCGTATAATATTTGGTTGCATTTCCTTAGCCCGATGATAGTATACTCAGCATCCAGTATATTTCCAAAATGTTGTCTCGAAAATTGGGTGGTACGTGAGAAACGGAGTGTCTCATCACTAGGAATGCTTCTGCCGATGTGGGAGATGGTGGCGTGAAACCAAAAAAAAGAAGACTAAAGAATTTCATAATTTAGTCTACTTCAGTTGAATGAGAAAAAAAACTAAAGATATATAAACGACCATTATGCACTATTAGTCTTCTAACAAATGAAAGCTTTTCAGTACTATGAAAATGAAAGGGGAGGGAAAAATATTACCCCGTAGCGAGGTAAAAACATGTGGGGCACGTAATGACCGGAGTAAATAATGACTTTGTTTTGATACCGTGAGATATGCGATCGCTTCTTTAATATTAGATCTCGTTATATTAGTTTCCTATAGATTGTCTCCAGATTTACGATCTAATCTTGATTTTTGCTGGGCATGTTGGATTTAGAGTAGGAAGTTATTGTATTTAGATATCTTTAGAAGTTGAGTTTCTTCTTTCTTTCTAAATAAGAGACTCTTAAATTATTATTGAGGTCATCGTGACACGAATTGAACTCCGCATTTTTTTGAAAATAATGCAATTTCTTCTAAAGACCGAACGGACAACTATCACGTTTTTATCTATAGAAATATTAAAAATACATTTAAAAGTCAGTTCAATTTCTTACAAGACAGGCAATTTTCCCCATAACTGCTTTAGACAGTCGTCTCCGAGTAAAAGTAAATTAAATATGAATTCTCAGTATCACATATTGAAATATCGATAGAATTTTACAACTAAGTCGCAATCAGAGGCAGCTCAGTGTTGAAGTGAATCCAATCAAAGTTTCCTTCACTTAACGTGGGACGTTCTTATTATTGCAGCGCTCTCGAGATAACTCTTCAAATTGCTCTTTTTGCTCAGTCTTGTTTCAAGTAATTGTTACTTCTATATTTATTATGTGAAACATTGTGTGTTTGTACTTGATTATACGGTCTGATTTTTTTATTGTTAGTTTTTTATGTCTCATGCTTTTACATTTTTCTTTTTAAACATTAAGAAATAAAGTGTGCCAATGTCTAGTTGGCCAGGACCTTACATAACTTTACGTTGTACTTATTTGTACGATATGATGAATAAAACCACAATTATACCCGTATATATGAACCATACTAATGATTTGATTTTGAACATTTATAAATAATATTATTTTACATAATTTAAATCGAATTATTTGTTTTATTTTACAGTGTTTATATAATAAATAAATAAGTTAATAAAATAAATAATTTCTGTAAAAAAACTAAAATATTGATTTCCGTAACAATTCCTCTATACCTACATTTCCTTCACGACATTCCTATAAACAGTAGAACAAGAAAATGCGATTTGACAAACCATTGTTCAAGAATGTCGCCGCTTATTCAAGGCATTTTTGTTCATTTGAGGAATCAATTGATCCGTAATCAAGAGAGCGTCTCAATCTGCGAAGCCAATCAAAGTTTCCTTCAACGAGACGGATTCTTGCAACTCGTCCAATGACCGGATTGCGCTTTGCACTGTGCTCGAATTGTTCAGCTCTTTTCTATTTCCTCTCGACGTCGTTGTGTTGTATTTGAGAAATGAAAATTATTTTGTCATTGTGTTTTTATGATGTATTTATGTTTTGTGGGTTGTGATCTCCTGATCTAGTGGAAAATTATTTAATTTTGTGCAGATTCTCTGTTCAACTGGTAGTTGAGGTAAATTAAGTTACTAGTCCCTGGAGGGACCCCAGAGGGCATATTTGTATGAAGAAGCTATTCACAGTGGAATAAGCCTATGAGATATACGGTTCCAGTAGCTCTAGGCATTTTTGTTGTCCGAGTACAAACGCTACGGAAACGCTAACTTCCACTCGGGAGAATAAATTATTTTGTAAACGCGTTCTGGAGTGGAGACTACGCCTTGGCAAGCGTAATGTAGGACGTCCTCCAGCTAGAAAGGGTGGCGACATTTGCAAAGTAGCTGGCAACGACTGGATGCGAAGAGCTGAATAGAGCTCAGTGGCGTGCCATTGGCACCATGTCCAGTAGTGGACGAGGACAAGCTGATGATGACGATGATGATAAAACTTAAGTTTTCAATTTATAAGTTTTACTTTTAGTTGTCTACAATCACAAAATTGGTACGCAACCTGGTAGGTGATTTCGACTTGCACTGCCCTAATATAAGACCTTACAAACCTTCAAACATCCACCACACTAATAGCTGCCGTAGAACAATGACTTGCACAGGAATTAAAGCGTAAGGTCGTTTTGTTAGAAGATAAAAATTCTGGGCCATTTCAGTCTTACGGGCAATAAACATTACGGCAATTTAACGCAATGGCAATGGTTTTAGAAATGTTGTGTTTCGAAAAAAATACAACGCTTATTTTTTGAGTTCCGGACCGGAAACCTTTGACGTCTTTAAATCATTATTTGTTACATTATTCTTTAAATATTTTTTGTTAACAAATTGTGTCTATTAATAATAATTTGGAACACAGATGTATGTTATTAAAGACAAGTTATAAATATGGGTATCATTTAAATGACTACAACCCCTTTAAAGCATATTTATTTTCTAAATACGTAATGAACTCCCATGCATGTACATATGTACGACACAGTCAATAAAGCAACTAATTTCTCACAAACAATAAGGCGAAATTAGAAATGAGTTCGTGCGTGAAACAGCCATTTTGAATCGGATTTCGGAAAAGCGCGGCAAAGGGCGATCACAGATAAAGCCAAATGGCTTGATAATAATCGCTGTCTATTCGAACGGCAGATTATTATTTAATAAGTAGAAAATTGAATTCCATTTGTTTTTATTATATTGTATTTAATTATCGTTATATTGTTCCATTCCAATTTAATTGAAGTGTTTTTTTTTAATAAAAATATGATCTTGTACTAAGATATTCGATAACGTTATATGACATACAGAATAACAATTATTAAGTAGTTATACAATAACTAAAATCAGTTCTATCATAAAATAATATATATGTAGTAATTCATAATCAGTTTCATGCTGTATTCCTTACACAACAGGGTAGGCACCGGAGGGTACCGCCGAAATCTTCAAGGAATTGCGTGATGAGTGGCGAAACTCAACGCGGGGCTTTTGCTTTGATGCCAGAGGGAAGAAATTAAAATATTAATAAATAATCATTAATTCCCTCGAATGAGGATCGAACCCACAATCGTTGTGTTACAGTCACACCATTGTGCCGAGACGGCCTTATAGAATGGTAACAAATATATTTTTAAAAATGTATTTAAGACGGTACGTGTATAGTTTTTTTACTTTGGCTTTTGTACTTTGTATCAAGCTGTGCTCTGTCCGCCATTTTTGGTTAAGTTAAAAAAAAGTATATCTGAAAAGAAAGAAAAAGGTTAATAAAAAACTTTTGCAACGTACAGTACAGTTGTTAGAACAGGCGTGTAACATGTCATGAAACTATTTTAAACATTCATAGATTTATTGCTTTGTAATGTCGAAGCAATTATATTATTTATAATTATTATAATTGTGTTACTATAACGTCTATAATATAGACGTTATAGTCACCACCTATCTGTTTGCATCTGTATTATTTACACTCGGATATGTTAATATTGCATGAGATATTGATCACGAGGTTCAGGAGAGAGGAGGGCTTTACCGCATAATAAATAACAATTTTGAACTTAAACATAATGGAAGGAATATTTTAGTAAAATATTATATTTTCGTAATATAATAAAGGCATTTTATATTTGAAAACGATAGCTAATGAAATGAAGGAGGCTGCTATCACAGCTAATATTTCCCGACTAAGACGCTCTAAGATTATAGATAAGTGATGCTCAAAGCTTTGTGCATATCTTATGAGTGATGAGTGAAGATCTGAAGGGGTTGGATAATACTTTCTTCGTGTATTATGATTATTTTAAATGGAAAAAGTTCTTTTTACTTATTGAAAATAGAGAGGCCGTTATTTTCATTTTGACTTCCTCATTTTGATAGTAAGATAGAGCGCGTGTTGAGTTACTTAAGAGGCATAGTCTCAAAGATTGGACAGTGTTTTACCATTGGGTTCCCTACGCCTACTGATACTTTTGTGATTAATGTATGTACTTAATTTTTTGACATTTTATATTTTGTAACCAAATCATCCAAAATCGATTTTCTTTCGGTTACGTGGAAGCTTGAAGTTTATTTTTTACTGAACTAATTGGTTCGTGTCTGATACACAGTGCCCACTGCACGCGATTTGTTCAGTTGCAGGTTCACATTTAACACGAGAAAATAAACTTTTATTATATGAAGACAAAAAAACAGAAAAAACCAACTGCATAATACTGAAAAAAAGAACAAGCCCAATCTTTTATCAGAATTAACAATCATGGCCAATCTAAATTGATGGGGCTAATTGTAAAGATTTAAATAGGTGAAGAGAGATTCAAACTACAAACTAGAGAATCTATGCTAAAAATCTTAAAAAGTAGTTTATGGATGAAATATAGAGAGTTGTATTGAACATCGAACAACATGATTTTATAATATTTTAACTACTGTAGATATATGTATAGCAGGATGTAAGTTTCTACCATATCAAAATATGGGTGGCGTTATATTTTCAAAGCAATAAGGCCAGTTTGATAGTCCATCTGAAGTTTTCTCATAATTGCGACGCTATGGCTCTTGTTCAATTAGTTCAGAACACTCTATACCGTGGACGAAGTTCCAACGACTGCCCATTATAAAGTCTTTAAGAGACGAGATAAAATTTAATTTCAATATCTTCAATCCGACATTAGAGAGACTTACTTTACTTAGTGATAGCAGATTTATGTTGTACTAAAATATTTCCATATTTAAGTTGATTACTATCGCTTTAAAAGTAACGTTTTACTCATTTTATGTTTTTAAATATTTAATGTTTCTACATTTAAAGCATTTTTTTTTTCACTTACCTTATCGTTAAGAATGATTATAGATCGTCTCCTATAAAACTGAACTTACGAACACATACAAATAGGTAATCAAAAGGACACAAAAGTAGCATGATTAAAAATAAATATTTAAAAATAATAAATAAATAAATTATATTTTTAAAATTTATTTTTTTTCAAGTTCATATTAGGAAAAGACCTATGTTTATAATATATATATTATATTGTGTGTAACTGAAAATATTCTTCACATTTCTGTTAAATAATTAAAAGGTAAAAAAATACTCCACAGAATTATTTCCCCTAATGATGAAACTTTTAGATTACCGCAATCGTCTGGCGCGAAGTCTAAATAAAACCATCCGAATACCTTTGAACTTCACTAAGAACAACTGTCGCAATGCAAACTCGAGGCGGCAAAATTTAATCGGACTAACGAAGTTTTCGTTTGAAAAAAGTTCCAAAGAATAAACAAGATGGCCGGCTATTGAAATTACCAAGTAATTTAATAAAGCGGACGATAACTAACAAGCGGGTCCCTGCGGTGGCTAGATAAAGGAAATAAGTTTAACGAGAAAACTTCGCGCTATCTCCTGTGCGCGACGCGCGACGTAGCGGCGTAGGGCCGTCGTCACACTTTTTTTTTTTAACTGATTTGGGAATATTTTGTGTTTTTTCGCCTTATTTAATAAGTTTACAGATAAATTCCCTCTTTTCCTTTCCTTCCAGTCAAGTCGGTCAAGAATGGTTCTGAAAATGTTTAAAATCAATGTGCGAAGTTGAGTTATGTCACAAATGTACTGTTTCTTCTTAACTTACTCAATTTTCAAGGCATTGTGTGGTGAGTAGCGGAGCTCTACGCCGCGCTTGGTCTAGCAGAACGGGAAACTACAAATTTAAATAATGATTCCTTCGAGTAAATTTTGAACTAACATTAACATAATATTCATTATTTATTATTTATGTATGATTTGGAATTGTGGATATGCGTGTATATATGGGTACGTTTGAGTTTCAACAAAATTCTTGGTGTATCCAATTGCCATTGTTTTTGGGTAAACTATCAAAACACTGCTCAATTTATCGTCAGAACATGATAGTACTCCTGAAGCAACCTCTTGGTAACTCGTTAGGCATAAACTTTAGCATACTGTTGTTTGAAAGCTATAGTGATATCTGGTAAACGAGGATAATTGCCTTTTAGACGGAAAGGTAAAGTTTTGTACGATATTAAATAACATTACGTAAAATGGCGTTAATTTGTACAAAGTTAGAGAAAATAAAAATTTTAGTTCAGTTTTAAATAATTTATTAAATTTTAATTATTATCTCACTACAATTTAACTAAGACAAACATATTCAAGAAATGCTGTAGTATGTGGTACAAGCGTGTTAGCTAGCTATCTCTAAGTATCGAGTGTTACAAAAGTTATCCTAGTTAAGATGCCATAAATTATGAAGTTACTTGAGTTCGCGTT
Organism: Heliconius cydno galanthus; assembly: GCA_036379175.1. NCBI lineage: Eukaryota > Metazoa > Arthropoda > Insecta > Lepidoptera > Nymphalidae > Heliconius > Heliconius cydno. The sequence goes on along the minus strand of JAKRZM010000891.1, from coordinate 1,603,170 downwards.
AATAATAAATAGTTTGCGAGACTCCCAACTTGAAACGTACTCGCGTGTGCGCGACTTGGGAGGTTTTAATAATAATGTAACTTTTACACTCGGCTACAGTCAGATGTGGCTGCTTCCTTTAGCTCAGTAGATTATCATCATTAACATCATGAGGCCAGACGTGTCGCAAGGGCTCAAGCATGCGAATGTGATCGCGGTAGGTTGTGGATTCGATTCCCACTCGAGGAAATATTTAGTGTTTTCATTACTTCGCTCTGATAGCGACTTTCGCCACTCAGTACGCAATGCCTGCGGATATGCCTTTAAGATAGAACCATTTTTTTTAAATAGTACACGAAAAAACAAATATAATAAGATAAGAAAAGCTTTTCTTATATAAGAGTAGTTCCTAGTTGTTTTTGGTATGGCCAAGTATTCTCAAGAAATAGTGTGAAAATGTTACTTTGCTTTCTCTTTGAAGCACAATGCTGCTGTTTCTTGTTGCCAAGAAGGTACTCATTTTATCATATAATTTGAACGAATAAGTAAGAAAATTGTACAAATTTAGATACCGTGAAGTGTTAACTCTTTTCTTTTATGTTTTTTTGTATATTTTATTTAAAGTTTCTTTTTGAATATTTCGAAATATTCCATATATGTGTCCAATTCACCAGATTTCACGTCTAAAGACTAAACTAGCAGTATGGCAATATTAATACATTGTTTCTTTACACTGCGTATTTGGCTACCGTACAATTTTCCTCGCAATTAAGAATATGTTGTAGCATTTCTTTGGACTTGCATATAAAAGTTTGTTTGCAACTTTTATTTGTTTTTTGTCTTTTGTTTAAAGTTCGCCCCGTTCCGCTTTGCGCGGTGTTGGCGACGCGTTAAAATTAACGACGCGGGCAGCCGAGTAAACCCACGTAGTAATAAAAATGGTCGAAATGCGAAAAATCTATTAAATTTTCAATGTTAGTTTTAGAAACACGCTGTATATGTACCTTGAGGGAACTAAAAGCTTTGGAGTTTATATTGGGTGTGTATTTTGGTGTGAATGTATGAGTGTCTTTTTTATTTTTATTTTTTGAATCGGCAAACCACATTTTTTTTATATTAAGACAAATGTTTAATTTATTTTATACATTTTCAGAAATATAACGAAAATAAAATTACGGCGGATTCAGCGATGGGAATTTAACCGAAATCGGGTTGGTAAAAATCAAATTATAGTGAAAAAAATGATAAAAAAAATAATTTAACATTTTATTTTTACAATTTTAATTTTTCGTACAATTTCAGTAACATATTCAACAGAAGTATTGATTGTTAAAATTCGTCTCATACTTCCTTTCTACTTTCAAGTTAGTTAAAAAGAATTCAAAAGTCAAACGTCCCTTAAAGTTTCTTTGTGAAATTTACGAGCAAATATGATTCAAAGCGGAGTTGACGATATTCCCGGATCTAAACATTTCGGCAAATTTTGTTGGAATGGCGTTATTTGGACAAATATTTTGCTTCAAAATTGCAATTATTTTATTTTGTTTGTTCATCTTTGACATCTTTTACTTTGTTGGGGAGAATCCGGATAAACGATTTAAAAGTTTGCCTTTTAAGTTGGTTCACTTTTTTTTTGTTTATCTTTTATTCCTTATATTATACTAATATATAATTCCCACTCGGGGAAATAAATTATTTTATATATTAATTTTTTCGTTTTAGTAACAAAACAAAGGGAATCGTTGGCAGCGCGTGGGGAACGGAGTTCCTTTTACTAAGAAATTAAATGATGAAATGATATTGACAATCTTAAAAGTTCTGAATATTAAGGAAGATTGAAATTATTTTATTTATACATTTATTGCGGATACAGCCTGTAGTTGCAGCATCAAACTTTCCTTCCAAATTCAATCAAATGTATTTTTATAAAAATATTTTCGATTTCGCCTTCAGAAAATCTAGACTGAAATATACTCTGAAATGCGCTGAAAATGCCCGGAACGCACAGAATATTGAATTACTTAGAAATTGCATTGTTAGTTCCTTGCTTATAAAATGAAGCAGTCGGAAATATCAGGTGCATAATTTCGCAATTGATAAGATAAGATAAGATTCTTTATTCTAATACGTTCACACCGCGAGTCGGTCGCAGTCGTGGTGCAGTGGAAAAGAGAGGGCTGTGTGGATATTATGTCCATTTCCCGGTAAGACAAAGCACTCACCACGTAACCATTTGAATTTTCGAAAATTAAATCTGTGCTTGGCAGGGAACCTTTAGGTACCTTACCTACTTTGCTTTATACGGGATGAAGATTAAAGCTAAAAAAGAAAAGATAATTTAATTTACTAGTCGACCACTTTAAAATCTTAAATAACCTATAATAATTAAATCAATACTAACAACAAAATGAAGATCCTCGTACCCAGCTCTTCGAGCTGTAGAGTGGTAGGTGTAGTCTCTCCATACATTTTCGCATATTAATTTTGTCTATAGTTTAACAAGACTGTATTAGCGTAATGAGCACACACTAGACTCGAACGCGCCGCGACTAATTGATCAAGTTGCAGGTGTGAGCCTCATACATTAGGCCTTATTATATTGTGCACCACCTGTATCATCCCTCCTACTCCAGTTGAGGAGATTGGGAAAATATTGTGGATTTTCGTGGTTTTCTTTAACACAATTATATTTTTTTAAATCTCTATTGCTTGTATGTTTTTAAGCAATGACAAAACGAAATGAGTCGGCGTCAAATAAAAAATATCTTAAATTCATAGAAATAATTAAATTAAAGCGACAGCTAAATATTAAATGAGGAATTTTACGTTTTTACTTAGTTGGAGATAGGGAGAGATCTCAGAGAGAACCAAGTGCCAAGATATTCCGTTCTACATTTGCGTTTGCAATTAGTTCGTCAAAAAACCAAATGATCTGCCTCATCTTTTATAGGGGCATTATATAAATATTGTAATAAATTAATATACTAATATACCTTATATTATATATAGTAATTAATATACCTTTATCATTATATAAAATACTTTTAATAAGCATTAAAAAATACATGTATAATGTTTATTATAAGTTAGTGAGTGTTAAAACATTAGTTTTCCAGGTTCTCATAGCAGGGTAGGCAGACCTACCCTGCTATGTGCTAAGCTAAAAAAAAGTTTAGGTATTATACGAAATAGTGAAGACAACAAACAGTGTTTAGAATACTCATTACAAAGGCGGCACACTGTCGCTGTCAGCGAAAGTGAAGAGTTGACATGTAAATTGTCAGCTTGTGTGTTTTATTACAGGCGAAAATGAGGACAAACAAAATTTGCTAATGTATTTGTATTTAATTTGAAATAAGTGATTTTTACGATGTCCTCGAAATTAATATGCTATGTATTACTCTCAATTTGTATATTAAGTAAATTCTTGAAACCGTTGTGGCGCAGCAGCTCAGTGTGTGACAGTAAACGCGACTGTTGTTTGTTTGATTCCCACTTAGGGTAATGTATTCAATCTCGATCAAGCTACTCAAAACTATTAATATCAATCCATTCCACGCCATTGAAAGGCTAGTACAAAATACAGTGTTGAGTCACTAAATGCATTTCCACGAGCGTCTTAAGGGTATCTCCTTAATACTCGCTTTGCATTCAAGCTATTTTAGATTACTAGTTTAAATTAATACCTTCTAAGCTTACAGCTTTGCCTGTGCAATAACATTGTTCTAATTTCCTCCAGAACTGTAATTGCATAATCTGAGAGCGTTATTGCAGTGACGTGATAAGATCTTTTGAGGTACGTTCATTTGTTTATTCAATTTATTAAAAATACGTTAAATTAAATCTCATTTGAGGTAATTAAGTATTTATATTTTCATAATTTTCCTCGTTCTGGTAACCAGGCTAGTTCTGGTAACCACTAGCTCCTTGGTGTTAAATTATATCACCTAAGTCATATTTAGTTATGTGTTTTATTTTCCTTTTCACTTATTGGTTGCTTCTTTTTTGCTGAACTTCAATTTGTGTTTTTTTTGTGTTGTAGTTGATTTAAGGTTATTTCTAATAAAGAACTTTAATATCCTGTATCCCGTATATAGCTAGATAGGAACAGGGACATTAAGAAACTCCGTTCCTCACACACTGCCCAATTTTAAATTATTTATTTACTGTGCACATTACATTATCGCTGTATGCCGCACAAAGCAGGGTAGGCTGAGGGAGCCTGGGAACCCAATGTTAAGAAACTCCGCTCCTATTAAGACACTTCCGTCCCCCACTTTATTAATTTACTACAAGCAAAATATTGAAAGAAAAAAACATAAATTTTATTATATTTTTAAAGCACCGTGCATTATTCCATTATACAAATATAAGCTCAAGAAGTTTCAATTAAGATTGTGGTTTTAGAGGAAAATGTTTAACAATTTACTTACTAAAATACATAGAAACAGAAATTGGCGTTTCCCAGCTAAATGTGGCGTGTGGTGTTTAATTATTTTTAAACAATTTAAATTATGAAGGCAGCCGGCAGCTGCGCGCCAGTACACCGTTAATAGCACACACTGGCTCTCTATTTACTTTGGGAATTAGATCGTATGGGTTTGAATCAGTTCTGTATGTAGGTATTAAGGAAATAAGGAAATGTTTTAATTTTTATTGGATTTTTAGTGTTTTATCAAAAAAAATGTAAAAGCACGGCGTTGATTTCCGCTCAACAGAGAATTTGGAAAGTGGGGAACGGAATAACGGATAACTATGCACCCAGGTTCTCTCTGTCTACCCTGTCAAGTGCAGGAGACAGCGTGAAGCTAAAAATTTTTTTTTAGTAATATGTGAATCAAAATCTTCATTCATCACAAAGAAAATATACTTTTGCACTTCTTCAACATATTTTAGTGTAGATACGTAGAGGGAAGAGACCTAGTTCCGTTAGCCACTTCAGACTTGTTTAAATAAAAAAATAAATTCATATTTTTCACTATCAATAGAATAAATTACAGAATAGGCATATTGAGACATTTTTAATTAGGTACTCAACCTTGTAAAATAGTATATAGGTATAAAAAAGGTTTTATTCACAATTATTTCCATAGTGTGTTTTTCCTAAGTAAGCAGATTACATTTCAGACTTTTGTATTAACTTTTATGAATTGTAAACAAAAGAAAAAACCAGACTGCATACACTAAATTAATGTATTCAGTAACACTCGCGCCATCAAAACAGTATTTTGATAAATTCAAAATCAATTTACTGGTTAGAGGCCAGAAGACACTCCACTCTCCGCCGAATTCTGGAGGCATTGAGTGTTGAGTGACGAAACTCAACGCCACGCTTTGCCTCGACAACAGAACGAAGAAATGAAAATATAAATTTAAATAAATATATCATTTCCTAAAGTGGGAATTGCACCCATAACTATTCGCATTTACTTTGTGCCTCTACACCATAACAGCCTCAAACTTCAATATTGTTAAAAAAATAACTACCAATTATTTATATATAACTTTTAAGTATTTATTAATATAACCACGATCATGTTCGTTCTGGCCGGAGGGCGGCGCGTAATTTGCCCAAATAACGTTTGGCGCAAATGACGGAAACGTCGGTAATTGCCCTCTCGCTTTATAAATTGGTTGAGTGTGTAGCCGGCAGTGGGAGGGACCGTGACTTACTATTTATCTGTCAATTTGCTTTTTTTTATGTAACATTAGATGTGCCCGTGTCTTCCGCTGCGTGGGAAGTCGGCACAAAGTGGGGAACGGAAATGTCTTAAAGGGTACGGAGTTTCTTGAGTTCCCAAATTTCCTCTGGCTATACTGCCATAGGCGTGATATAGCGTGAAGGTAAAAGAATGTCTTTTAAATGGAAAGAGGAAGACAGAGTGAACAGTCAATTGGTAATCTCTAATTTTCTCAGGAAAGACGTAAAAGTAAAAGAATGCATTTTACCTTTTTAATTTTCTCTCTCTTTTAAAAAAATACTTTTAAATTAATTTCGTTAATGAAAATCTAATACAAATGTAATTAACGCGTTTGTTTAATTGACTCTATTTCTATTAATTGGTACTGTGTAAATAAGGCTTAGCGTCGGACCGCCGCGCCCGCGCCCAGGCTAAGTAATTACTGCTGGTGGCCAATAGTGGAGTACGCGTGACCTATACTAATACGAAAGTTATTAATGTCATTGTAGTATTGTTGTCAACGTAGCTGGGTAGGCAGAAGGAATTTGGGAACCTAGTGTTGGGACACTCCGTGAATTGAATTGAACAAATGGAGTATGAAGAAATAAATATTTATACATGTTGGCACTGCGTTCTCTCTGACTACCCCGCTATGGATACGACGTAAATGTTAATAATAAATAAAGACTGTAAAAAATTAACATTACAATGGACTTCAAACCCAACAAAAAATGTATATACTCTGAACAAGAAATCTTTGTAAATTATTAATAAATAAACAAAAACGTCAAAATCACATTTAATAAACGTAGAAAAATAACTGCAATCCGTTTAAAAGTTTTACCAACACCATCCATATAAAATTTGGGTGGACTTTTAATTTTTCACTGAACACCGCTTTAGAAGTTTATCTGCCACGGTCAGTGTGTGGCTGCGTGAGTCAATGAATATCTTTCTCTGTTATCATTTCATATAAATTGTGAGTTTAATTTCTTTATTTACTTAAATAAATAGTAAGTAAAGTTGTGAGAGTTACAACTAATTGATTTAGATAGTTTTCAAATATCTTTTATTTGATTGGATAAAGAAATGCTTTCAAGTTGACGCGGCGCTACGGCGTAGCGGTCGCTGACTGTAAACCCAACGGTTGTGGGTTCGCTTCCTACACGGGGGGAATGAATTATTTTTATATCCTCGTGCAGATTACAAAACCACTCAATACGCAATGTTTGGAAAGTTGGGAAACGAAGTGTTAAGATTAGGTTAGGTTTTTTTTATTAAGATTAGGTTTTTTTGCCACGCCCGGGATTAAGCGTGATATAGCATGAATATTTTTTTTACTACTATTTCTTTACAGTACCGAAAGTTTTGTGAAAAGACACTATTTTCTGTTGAATTCAAGAAATTATAAGCCGAGTATTTGACGGCGCCCTTTGATTAACAGTTCATTCACCCGAAGGAGATTCGAACCAGACCAAACGCGTTGCTATCTGAAGGCATTATAGATACTTCACTATGCATATGAATACTACAGACTATAAAATCCATTTATAATGTAGTATTTGTTTAAATACTATTTAAATAAATATTCGTTCAATCGTCTGGCTCATAGTTTGCACAAAGCGCGTCCGGAATATCACAAAAAAAAAAAACAAAAATTGCATTATTTTAATGTTCCGATGCAATGTAACGAGTAAATGCAGAATGATAAACAAACAAACGGTACGTGTCGGCTCGTGTTTGCTCGCGCGATGACCGACCGAATACATTCGCCAAACATTGAATTAGCATAACGCATTAGACCACCCTACCCCCACCATATATTAAAACTATTCATATAAAAATAACCTTTAAAGTGACATTATTAAGCCACTTAATCCTTTGAAAGTAATTTGGGTAGCTGACGCTAGGGACACCGTACTCGATGCGTGAGTTTCATTCGATTATCTATTCCCGGATTATAACCTCATCGAATGGACTTTGACTGTAGCGAAATGTTTTTCAATAGTTATTGTTCGGAAAATTGAAACGGTTCTACGTAAGTTTGATGGTTCGGATACATCACTTCATCTATAATTGAATCGATTTTCAATCTTCTGGCGGCGAGATCGCTTATCGGTTAATGGAAAACCGTTAAGATTTTTTAACGAAACATCACTACGGCTTGATGTTCTCATTCTGGCTCTCGTTCTCGTAGCGCTGATAGGAAGTGTTTAAATTGCTTAAGCTTATAAGCCGATAATGTTGATTTGAGTACGAGTAAATATACTAGTGGAATATTAGAAATAAAGAAGGATACAGAATATTAGTATTAGAATATTTGCTTATTTTTAGTACATTTTTCTTATTTCGGCATTTGCGCGCCTTATTTGTATCCCTTATTTTTTAACTACATATTTACGATGGCGGATATATCTGACCACACCTGGGTCACATTACACTTTGGTGTAATGTTATTATGCCTAAAAAACCCATTTGTCACACCAAAATTGGGTGGTGTGCTGGCAACGGAGTGTCTTAACACAAGGTTCCCTCTGTCTATATGTAGGATACGTCGTGAAGCAAAGAAAAATAAAAAAAAAACTATTTTATGCTTATGAAGTTATAATTACCGCTTTAATTTGATACATGCTTATACATAAAAAAAACTAACCACATAAAACCATAGACACTAAAAAACAACAAGCGGGGTCTTTTCAATATAAAATAGTATAATTTTTAACTATTACATCCCTATTGAACACCCGAGAGGGCGTTATTCGATATCAAGTCGAACGTAATGTTTATTAATAAGTCACTCAATAAACATGGGCTCGGAGGGCCCTCCAATGATTTGCGTGGCTTACGTACCACTATACAAATATTGTGTAGATTCATATTTCAAGTGTAAAAATTGTATTATGATATATGTTTGTTTTATCGAGGTAAAGGCGGTTGGTTGTGGGTTCAATTCTTATTTGGGGGAATGTAATATTTTAATTTTTTTCGTTCTAGTAAAAAGATAAATTGCGGCATTGAACTGAGAAAGAAGTGTCTTGATTAAGTTACGTCTGCCTACACTGATATTATTTATATAACTAACCAAGTTTCGCAATCTTCCGTCCGCACTACTTTCTCAAAAAGAGTTAAATTTTTTTGTCTCACGTATTAACACAAAGTTTTTCCATAGAGTTTTTTAAATGTGAAAATATTTATTTCTGCCCCACGATGAGGGCATTAACAGGTGTTCGTTAACCAACTAATAACTATCCACCCACACAATATATTTAAGTATTCCACAGAAACGTACCCCATATCTAAATAATATCTAAATCCAAATCCTAAACGAACGCAAGAAGCAGAGCGTGATTAGATCTGGAGTAGAATGTGCGCATATCTCCAGATAGAGAACCCTGTCCGGAATTCGGTCCAATAAATTTTCATCAACGCACAAACCCCTTAAATTAAGTTATGGCCTCTGTTTACACAGTAACTACATTACGTTTCAGTTTAGCTTCTTGGTAAAATTAAGCAGCATTATTTGGTCTTCGGGTTATTTACATGGTAATAATTTCTAGATATAATGTGGTAATTGAGAAAATTTGTTGAAATACAGGTAATTTTATAATGATAGATTAACAAATGGTGTAAAAAGTATTGAAAATTTTGATGTAACAAACGATCGACGATATGTGAAAATCTTTCCACAGATATGAAAACAATATAATATAAACAATACCGTATAAGAATTTTGATTTGGGGCGGATGTGTTAGGTTAATTGGTTACATCACTTAAACAGGATCCAATTCTTCCCTATTTGTTAATATCACTAAATTTTGATATAAAATTCTTCAATCAATCAATCTTGAATAAAAAAAATGTGATTGTGTTTTTATTATCCAATCTTTTATATTGTTAAATATAAAATATCAATGACCTTATACAAATTTAAGCTGATATAAATTGAATTAAAATTCAGCTCAAAAACCTATTATTGGTGTGTAATATTATTCAATTCTTGATAGGAAGGGCTTGGTAGGACCATTTAATATTTTATAACACCTTTAAAGTCATAAATAGTTGTAACCCGAGATACCTTACTTACAGTCGGCACCTAAACAATATCGAGCGGAATCGTAACTTCTAATAAATATGGAGTCATCAACTATGATTCACTCCGAGCACTGCCTACTGTGTACTATGAATATATGATAGTAATGGCCAAAAATATTTCAAACGAAACTATGCTTTAGCATCATAGATATAAAATATATAATTTCTTGAGTAATTTCTATAGAAGCATAGTTATGTTGTAGAGTAACCGCAAGAGGGTATGATATAGTGTTATTGGCCTTCCGCTTTCTAGGATGAATGGTGTACACTCTCGTTCATGACGGCAAGTAATCATACAGATAATAAAAATAAAGGCCATTCTTTATTTTACAAGAAAATATTACAATAAAGTTATTTTAAGGCCAGTCGAGCAAATTTAAAAATATTAAAAATATTTTTTATTTTTATTTCCTTACTCTGGTAACGAGCCTGAGCGCGGCGTTGAGTTCTGCCGCGAAAAGTGGGGAGAGGAGTGTTTACCACTAGATCCCCAGGTTACCTCTGCGTACCCTGTTATGTGCGGGATGCAGCGTGAAAGTAAAAAAGTAATAAAATCATTTTATTAATCTACCTTTTCATCTCCATAGTTATCAACTTCTAGATAAATGATACCCAGGGATCCGTACGTGTCCTTCCTTTAGTGTTCCACACTGCCTGTGCCTGCCTGTCTGTTTCACAGCCTCTACAGCGCGCTTGTTTTCAATCTCAATCAAGGTCTCACCTTCCTCGTTCATTTTTGTAATACGAATATCATCGTAATACGTAATTTTGTAATACGTATATCTTATTTTACCAACGTTATTAATTTTATTTTTAATATTTTAAGAGAATAATTTGGAAGAACTAGGATATCTTCCTCCTCTTCCTTCATTAATCAATTGGTATTAAAAATAAGGAATAATATTTATCAATTTCTCATTCACATACCTATACCGTTGGAATTAATTTATATTATTAAACTAGCGACCCCCTTGCGGCTTCGCCCGCTTTTACTACTGGATTATTCATATAATGTATGTTTGCAAAGCACTTAAGATAATGTGAAAATTAATTAAACCCTAATGCAACCCGCATTTTCGTAGTTTCAATAAGTATTTTCCAATTGTTTTACACAGCAAGGATTTTTTAGTAGGTACCGTAATTTTAAATCTGTGCTACTAATATTTTCAAGTAGTTATTAAAATATATTTAAATGGCTATTTTTAGATAGTTAAATGACTATTTTTAAACGGAAGAAATTATAAACAAAAGCCTACCTACTAATAACTACTACAAAAAATATATCGCGCTGAAATAATACATTCAACTCTAATTATCCAATACGTGCAAACGCATCTAAATCTTCGTTGCTATAAAGGCAGGCGGGTTTTTTTTTTGCTTGTGGTTAATGCTGAAGAGGGTATTCTGTCCCTGATGAAAAGCAAGCACTACGTGGCTGCCTGTGAGGAAAATTTAATAGAATGCATCGGCCGGGAATCAAACACGGGCCGCCCGCGTGGCAGGCGAGCATTCTACCACTGAACCACCGATGCGTGTAAGGCAGGCGGGCGCGGCGGACGCATGGCGAGTGGCGAGCCGTTTCGCAGCAAGGATTTTTTGATATTGTAACAACTTCTAAAGTACTTATTAAAATGAAAAACAGTAAAAGACAGTTTTGATCTACATTAAATGACCAACGTAACTAATATACTTATTTATATGCTGAGAGTAAGGGATAAGTAAAACTTGAGTCGATACTGCTGAACGACGATGAACGACGTGATGTGTCAACAATTAAATGCGTTTTTCTCTTAAACTATTCGCAATTTCGAAATTGTGTAAAAGCAAATTTTATCTTCGTTTAACGTAGAAAATTAATAAAGTATTTTAAAGGATAAGGATTAATACCATTATGGAAAAATATCCCTCACAATAAAAAATATATTGAAATTATTATTTTTAGACAGAAATATGATCACTACACGTTATCCTTAAAAGATAAAAATATGCTCTCGCGGACTTTTTTGTAGATCTCATTGAGAGGAACAATACTCCAGTACATTTTTTTCATGTAGTACTTACCATTAAAGCAGCGCATGCGCGAAAGTGTCTCAGCGGGTAGGACTTTATTCATATTTTTCGTATTTATGTTAATTTATATAAGAAAGTACAAATAACAAACTATATATAAACCTTCTACAAAAAATACTCGACCTAATGGTGAAAACCGCAATAAAATCCGTTGGGTGGTTTAGAAGAAGAAGAGTTAGAAAGTTCAGACAGACACGAAAAGCGACTTTGTTTTATAAGATATAGGATAGGATATGCGTATTAATTAAATACAAAAGCAATATTTCACTCTTATCGGCGGCCTCTGAGGCCTGTCTATTAAAATGATCAAACATTCTAACTGAAGTTGACCAAACAGTTTGGACTCTGGATCGTTGTAATTTCAATTAAACTCGAATTATGTATGCGTCCCCCGTATCTTATGGGGTAAACAAAGGATGGTGATAAAATTCACTCCGTTTTCCCATTTTCTAACTATACTGTGTTTGCTGGATGTTTTTTGGAAAGAGCGATTATCTAATTTTTAAAAATATATGCAATTTTTTAAATTGTAAATCAATTGTTAATTATTTTTCATTTAAACTATTTGACCTGTATATTTGATTAATTTTGGAAACCCGACGTTTCGAACATTTTGCAGCAGTCCGTGGTCAGACCTATGTAGACTCTACCTGTGACTCTACCCTGAAATTAATTATCGACAAATATTAATCTCGAATATTCAGGAAATCCTAGCAAATAACTATGTAAATACTAATTAAGGACGTATTAAATATGAACGTATCTGGATTTGAATGCTCGCATATTGCAAATTCGATTTGTACCTAAAATATTATAATCAATTAATTTAGAAGTGCGAGTTTAAGTCCCTGTACGTATAAAAAAAGTTTTTTCCTAAATGTTTTAATAACGTTTTTCAAAATGTCAATTATTTATTACTATATGAATCCTCGCTGAATAAGATGATTGCTTGGGCTCAAATTCAAATTCAAAATATTCGTTATTCAAATAGACAAGCACTTCGGCAAGCAATTTTGAAATATATTATCTATCTATCTATCATTAAACTATATTATAAATATGTATAATATGTATTTAGTCCTTTGTCCCTGTAATAATAATATAAAAAACTTTTTAAGAGACTGCGATATAACTTTTTTTACTGCATATCCTATTTAGTCTTTTTTTAATTATAATCATATAATATGTTCCTTAGCAGTAAGAAAAAAATGGCTTATAAACTAGCTAGTAACATTATTATATATTTATTAAGTAACTCCATTAGGCTGGCCATCTAGTTTCCATATTAAACGATAAACGCCCGTATCAGTCTAGTTGTAATCGCGCCGCGTGGGCCATTAATTAATTTGTAGTACTAACTTATATTAAATAGTGTATAGTGTAGATAGGACGTAAGAGAAACTCGTATATGTGAATATATAAACATGATAAATAATTTGCACATTTCACAAATTAAAACGGCGTTCAGTTCCGCCAGTCAACATGCAATGCCTCCAGAATTCGGCGGAACCTTGTGAACGCAAGTCCCTTAATGGAAACGGAGTCTCTTAACACTAGGTTCCCAGGTTCCCTATCTCTGTGTCTCTGCTATGTGCGAGATACATCTTGAAGCTATAAAGGAATCTATTTGCAGGCTGCAACTCACTTTGCTTGAACTTTATGAACCTATATTATTTCGATTTGTATTTACTATAGTTTCGACCGCAAAATCTTTTCTCGTCCCCGTAGGCATTATTGGAAAATGCTTCTGCAGTGCTCCCACGAACTTCTCAAGGAATCTACATGGTAGGTATTAAAAATACATTGTTTATATTTTTGAACATTTTTTGTCATATTCCACACTATAAATAGTTAATAGAGATGTTTAAAAAATGAATGTAGTGTAAAGAGTGTCTGTTTTCCACTCTCTTCACTCAACGTTTTAATGAGTCCACCAAATCAGTGAAAAAGATAATATTTTAAATAAAATTATAAAAAAATATATTCAAAATAATTACTTAATTAATTAAGAATTAATTGTATCCTCTAACATATCAGAGTCTATGTAACTAAATTTAGTATGAAAACAATTCATAAGCGGAACGAGAGTCAGGGGAGTCATGTATGAACGTTAGTACTAATAAATATTTCGCGGCACTGTACGGGATGTACGGGATGTACGGGCGTGATTTATTATCGTCGTTGCAGATGTGGAAGTTGCATAATCGCTCCCAGGTACACTTTTACGGACAACACTTTTAAAAGTTTCACGTTAAAGTTGAGATTAAATAGGTTGTTTTAGTTAAAGAGTCATCGTTTTTAGTTAAAACGAAGAAATAATTAAGGAAGATTTATTTAGCTTCATGCTGTATTCCGTACATAGCAGGTAGGGTAGGCAGAGGAATCCTGGGAACCTAGTGTTAAGATACTCCGTTTCCCATCAATACACTTCCGTTCCCGATTTTTCGTCGGACTCTTAAGGTATTTTTTAGCAATATTCATTTTTTTTAATATTTATATTACGAGTTAATGTGTATAATTTTATGTAATTCTAACAATTGTGTAACAAATGTGTAAAAAACAGTTTGTTTGAAGTAATTCTAACAGAGCACAGATAGGTCCACTTTAAATTCAAATATACATACGAGTACGTTCGTTTGAATTTTAGAATGCGCTTGATGTTGCATTGTGATTTATGACCTAAGTTGAATCGCAATCTGTGAAAGGAAAACACATTTTTTATAGATTTTATGTAAAATATTCAAATTTTTAAGCCAAAATTTGTTTTTGGTTAGGATTACATTGGCATTTAAAAAAAATTATAAATTTGACATTATGTTTTACATAATATCAATACTATACTATTCTATACTGTATCCCGCACATAGCAGGATAGGCAGAGGGAATATAGAAACCTAATAGTAGGACACTCCGTTCACATTAAGACATTTACGTTCTCTATTTTCCGTCTAATTCTGCAGGCATAGCGTGTTAACTGACAGAACTCAACGCGGCCCTTTGCTTCGTTATCAGAGCGAGAAAAAGAAAATATATCATTAAATATTTCAGTCCCCCTAGTGGGAATTAAACCCACAACCTGTCGTGCTTACAGTCACATACTAGTGCTCCTGTATCTAGTGCGATTAGCCTCATTTACAGTCCTGACTTACTCGTACAAATCCTTACACAGTAAAGTTCTGATATAATTTTATATATAACTTATATTTATAATAAACTAGCGAGCCCCTTGCGGCTTCGCCCGCTTTTATTACTGGATTATTCATATAATGTATGTTTGCAAAGCACTTAAGATAATGTGAAAATTAATTAAACTCTAATGCAACCCGCATTTTCGTAGTTTCAATAAGGATTTTCCAATTATTTTACTCGGCAAGGATTTTTTAGTAGGTACCGTTAAATCTGTGCTACTAATCTTTTCAAGTACTTATTAAAATATATTTAAATGACTATTTTTAGATAGTTAAATGACTATTTTTAAACGGAAGAAATTATAAACAAAAGCCTACCTACTAATAACTACTACAAAAAATATGAAACCAAATATATCGCGCTGAAATAATACATTCAACTCCAATTATCTAATACGTGCAAACGCATCTAAATCTTCGTTGCTATGCCTCTATAGCGGGCGGGTTTTTTTTTTCGAGCTTGTGGTTAATGCTGAAGAGAGTATTCTGTCCCTTATGAAAAGCAAGCACTACGTGGCTGCCTGTGAGGAAAATTAAATAGAATGCATTGGCCGGGAATCGAACCCGGGACGCCCGCGTGGCAGGCGAGCATTCTACCACTGAACCACCGATGACTGCTCATAACGCGCTTGTTGTATAAGCAAAACGTCGCGGGGCGCGTTTCGCAGCAAGGATGTTTTGATATTGTAACAACTTCTAAAGTACTTATTGAAATGAAAAAACAGTAAAAGACAGTTTTGATCTACATTAAATGGCCAACGTAACTAATATACTTATTTATATGCTGAGAGTAAGGGATAAGTGAAACTTGAGTCGGCACAGCTGATGAGTCAATGGCGTGATGTGTCAACAATTAAATGCGTTTTTTTCTAAAACTATTCGCAATTTCGAAATAGTGTAAAAAAACAAATTTTATCTTCGTTTAACGTAGAAAATTAATAAAGTATTTTAAAGGATAAGGATTAATACCATTATGGAAAAATATCCCTCACAATAAAAAATATCTTGAAATTACTATTTTTAGACAGAAATATGATCACTACACGTTATCCTTAAAAGATAAAAATATGCTGTCGCGGACTTTTTTGTAGATCTTATTAAGAGGAACAATACTCCAGTACATTTTTTTCATGTAGTACTTACCATTAAAGCAGCGCATGCGCGAAAGTGTCTCAACGGGTAGGACTTTAGACACATTTATCGTATTTATGTTAATTTACATAAGAATGTACAAATAATAAACTATATATAAACCTTCTCTGAGAAATACTCGACCTAATGGTAAAAACCGCATAAAAATCCGTTGGGTGGTTTAGAAGAAGAAGAGTTAGAAAGTTCAGACAGACACGAAAAGCGACTTTGTTTTATAAGATATAGGATAGGATATTTTGATATATTCATACGTTTTGTACCAAAAATACACAAGGCAATAAAAATAAATAGCAAATATAATTCCACTTCAACGACATAAATAATTTAAAACATTTACATATCTACATACCCACAAACGAGCATTGCTCTACAAAACCATAATTATAAGCATTATAAGCTATTAAATTAAAGTAGTTCCAACGTAACTACGCACTACACAGAACGATCCTCGAGCGTAAAACCGTAAGCCATCTTTATAGAGCCCTTACCACATACGTCAGTGTAATCTACGGAGAGTTATCTCCTATCATACTGTAGACTTAAGTGAATTAGTAGGAGAGCAGGTAATTTACTTGTTATTGTGTAATTGAGAAGTTCGTGACTGTGTATGTAATGGTTTTTTTATCGCATATGGCAGGTTGATAGAGGGTACCTGGGAACCTATTGTTAGGAGTTCCGTGAAGACACTTCCGTTTCCCACTTTTCGATGAATTCTGGAGGAATTGCGTTTTAACAGACCACTGCTCTTTGCCTTGTTATCAATGGGAATTGAACCCGCAACTGTCGCGTACATAATCGTACGCCTTTGCACCTGTGTCTGAATGGGGAATGGAATTGTGTTAACACTAGGTTCCCCTTTACCTATCCTGCTATGCGCAGGATACTACTGCGTGAAGCAAAATTTTTTTATCCAAACAGAAAGAAGGGTAAACGTAGAGATCTCTCACTAGATTTATCTTTTTTCACATGATTGCGATAGATGCGAAAATAAAAATATTATGAAGCTAAATTAGATTTTCCTTTAACAGCTTAAAGGTCTTTTACAACGCGAACTATTTCTCTCAACGAAGTTTCTAATAGAAATATTTTAAAACTACTAATACGAGAAGACTGTCTAAGAATGTTCTAAGTTTTATACTTATTTTACTCGTACATTTTGAATTTTGAAGTTTTTTATTATATTTTTTATGTTTTTATCTGTATCTCTAGCAATTTGTGTGTTAAAGTTTAAGGTAAAAAAGTAAAATTTTATTCTTTCCGCCCATTATAAACAAATTGAAATTAAGTCAGACGCTATGTCGGTGCACGACGGTATATATTTATTAAAGCTTAATTTATCAGCAAATACTAATATAACTAAAGAAAATAGTTTTAATATAAAGTTTAATATATTTGTTTCTTGTTCTAAAAGTGCATTTCAGCGGTCTAAGATATATTGGCGGTGGCGACGGGTGGCCATAAAAGTAAATATGCGGGGGCACTGTCACACTCTTCGTGAAACGCAAACGCTAGCACCAGCGATGTTTGTATAATACTTGCTGTACTACAAATTTATTTAGGAGTTTAAATGAAATTTACGTATATACATAACTTTTATATATGTCTGTGGTATAATTGTAACTAATCGCTATCTGTATATAATTATTAAAATATTTGTTTATGCTCGGTAATCTCAGAATCGTCTTTAAATACTATAAGAAACCGATTTAAATACTATTTTCACTATTGTATTTTCACAAACTTCCCTTAATATTTGGTGTTTGTTTTATTGCAATCAGTTCATGATTAGAAAAGTTATATCAATATAAATTACTATTAATTTTGTTCGACAAAATTGCTAAAATTTAAATGTTTTATAAATTGGCTAAAGCTTTACTTTTCATATATGCAGATAAATATTATCTTTAAGATATTAGACCAAGAAAAAAAATCTGATCATTAAATTTTGAGACATTGCTTGTGTAACACACGTAATGTCTATCTAAAAGTCTTGAAAATTGGGCAGTACGTGCGGAACGGTGTGTCTACACACTAGGTTCCCTCTACCTACCCTAGTCTATCTAATTAATGCGGGATATAGCGTGAAGCTGAGAGATTTAATTATTTTTAGTTGAGTTATTCGCTAGCTTGTGTCGTGTTTACTATTCGTAAATTAGCAATCAATGCATATGCATGCCACGTTGTTGGTTAACTGCGACTATTCCATACATTAGTTCAGCTGAATACACTTGAGCTAAACTAATTTGCTTGAGTATTTGTGTTTTGGTTACATTCAAAAATTATCTTTTGTATTTATAGTAGATGTAATATGCAGGTTATTAATATCGCAAATTAATATTTGTGAAAAACGATATGTTTATTGTAAGTTCATAATTTAGGTGATTATCAACAGATACAAAATATTAATAAATTAAAATTGCGGTCGTCATAGCTCATTGGAGTTCATCTACGCACTGTACGACGGTTTTGGTTTCTATCCTCACTCATGAGAAAGATGATATTTAAATTATTTTTCTCGTTTTGGTAGACAAAGTTGGGCGGTAAAACTCAAAACGCCATGTTTTAAAAATGGGCGAAAAGTGGTGAACGAACGTACAAATTTATACACAACCCTCTTAATATTGGATTGGATATCAAATTAAAGGGAGTATTTTAAAAATACAACAAGGCATGAAAAAAAGTCTAGAAACTGCTGGTACAAGCGACCTTTTGAATAGAAACTTGTTTTTAACAAGGTTTTTTTTATTATTACCTTAGTTATAAACTAATAAAAAAATATAGGAAAAATATATTATAATATCATAATTTCTTTATGGATATTTTAATTCTCCCTTTATTTACTCTGCTATATGCGAGTATTAAAATACTTCTCTTCTCGTTCTTGTTTCTAATCCATTTCATCAAATACAAATCCTTTATACATAGCTATTGCTATAATTAAAGAAAACAGACATTATTTAGTCCTTATATATAATTAGAACAATTTTATTTCTAAGTTAATGGCGTTTCATTGTTTCTCCTGTCACTGATCCAGGCTATTAGCCAGCTTGTTGTTAATTAAACTGCATCTGGAAATAAACATTGAGATTGTGAGATATTCTATATAAGTCTGTGTAGACAGCACGGTGGAATAGTAGCTTGATGTGATAGTAGTAAGTTCTAATACTATAACTTATATTACCGATATAATGATGAGCAGGGCAGGCAGAGGAGACCTGGGAACCTAATGTTAAGACAACCCGTTCCCATTAAGACATTCCTGTTCCCCATTTTCCGCTGAATTCAGGAAGCAGGATACAGCGTGAAGCAAAATAAAACTTCACCGTCGTAACTTTGTAAAGAAAGAAAACAATGTGTTAAAAGAAATACATAAGCGAATATTATTCCAGGTGAAGGCAACATTGTACGTAGGTAGCTTTGTTTTGTTATTACAACAGAAGTTACGAGAGTTCTTGAGATTTAAATTCAAGCTAATCATATATGCGTGTTTTAGATAAGAACAGCGAGAGGCAAGTGAACTTTCTTAAATCACAATAAACTGAGATGCGAGAGGAAAGTCATTTGCATAGAGTAAATGTTGTGTAGAGAACTTTTAGTTTTGTGTATGTTCGTATGTATATTTTAATATTTATATTTAATTTATTTTCTAGACCTTACTTTAAGGCAACATTTTCTTGCCTTGCCATATTCTTGCCTTCAAAGAACTTAGGTTCAGTTAAAAGTTTGCATATCTTTATCTATTTTACTAATATATGAATTATAAAGTAGATTCTTAGCATAGATTCGAACTGAAAGTTTCAAACTTTTAACTTTTGGCAGAGGGAGCGTACACTCCGTTATCAACTTTCTATTTATTTTACAGATATTTTTTGTTTGTACATGTGAGTAATCGAGTGAGAGTGAGGTAATGAAAATAACTAATTTCTCGAGTAAGAATCAAACCCATGACAATAACATTTGCATTCACATGTGCGAATGTACCAAGACGGCCATTTAGTATAATATTTATATAATAAGGAAATATATAAATGTGTATTTATGGTTACATAAAACATTTTTAGAGGATAGCAAGATTTGACAGAAGCGTATAGAACCATAAAAAATCTAAGAAAATGTGTTTTTTCTTAAAAAAAAAACCACTTTTACTCAAATGACAAGGTAGTCTGTAATCATTGAAGTAATTCGAAACAAAGCGTCAACTTCGAAGCAACAGATGTAAGGCTTAATGAAATAAGGAGCGGATGTTGCCGGGGACAAGGTCTCCAAACAAAATAACTAAACGTACCTACTAAATGTACAAAGGGTTCTGTAATTTTTTGGTTGAAGTTTAGTAATTAGTTATGTTATTACTTGTTAATTTTATTTCATTTAGCCGGTTTGGGGGTGATATGAGGTTAGAATCTACAAGGACTCACGCCATGGTTGATATCTTCTAATTTATCCTATCGATGAATTTTAAAAAAAAATGCTGTTGATAAACGGGTATCACTATAGTAAATTTTTGTAAAATCATAAATTAGTTATTTAATTAATACGTGTGAATCATAATTTTTATCATGAAATGTAGGTACAATACCTACATTTTGAAAGGACCGTCGTGGTGTAGCGGTACAGGGTCAGTATGTAAATGTGACGATTGTTGGGTTCGATTCCTACTCAAAGGAACGATTTTATTTTCATTTCTTCGCTCTGGTATCAAGGCACGGTCAGCTTTACGCGTACCCCGCCAACTACAGCGTGGAGCAAAAAAAACTGACAAAATCAAAACTTACTCTCCTTAAGGTTAGATTATTTACTTATTCTTAAAGAATCAACTCTTATGAGATGAAATATAAATGTAACTTCCTCACAACTTCCACAACTAAATAAAGTAAAATCATCAAAAAATATGAAGGTGGAAATTGCTTCGAGTATTTCCAATAGCATATAACATATTACTGAAGAAATAGTTACGCAGCCAACTAGAAAAGCTCAATCTTCCAACCGTCGTATATTTCATTTAAGTTCACATCTGTTGCTCTCGAACTTGAGGCTCCGTTCCAATTATGACTTCGCTATACTTTAGGTACCTATGTGATTAAATTGAAAATTAATTTATTAATATAGGTCTTGCTTGTATAATATATTTTTAGTACCTCTGCAGCAGGGTGGGTCCATTTCCCACGTACCGCCTATTTTTCTAGTGGGAATCGAACCCACGCCGTCTCAAAGAGTCCAAACGATTTTATGAAGGAATTTTTCTTTATAGCTGTAACCAGCCTTTTGTTATGTATAGCACATATCACAAGACTTACATTCTCCTATATTTATTCAATTGATATCAATTTTATGTAAATGAAAAAAAAATCCCATTCAATTTTATACGAATCCTTTTCTATACACATGCCAAATAAAGGCGACGAAAAAACAAGAATAATTCAAGTAACCGTTTTTAAAACGGACCTAAAACAATTTTATACGACAAATATTTTCTCGTGAAATAAAATAAAAGATTTTATCTGGTCGTGGTTGTGCGGAGCTTGTAAAATGGATTTCGAACCAATATCGATACTTTTGCTTATTTATAATTTGAACTTTATTTCTATAGATATAACGTTAACACCACTGCATACATATTTTGGTTGAAAACCAAAATTTTCCTATAACAATGTTTTAAGGGAAATTGTACTCTATATTAAAAGTATATAAAGATTTTCAATCAGCAGTAGAACTACAGTAGTTTTGTAAGTAAACATTTCAGTTGGTAGCAAATTGTTGTGGCTTGCGGCCTGTGCCTGTTTGATGAACAAACATAACTGATTTGTTTGTATATATCAAGTAAATGTCGATATATAATAAATACTGAAGTACAATACTAGAATTGTTGCGAAGGAATCAGAAGTTGTATTTAGAATTTTTGTATTTTTGTAGCTTTCTGTTGTTTCATGCATATAGCAGAGAACGAGATGGAAGTTACTGTTGATACACTCCGTCTCCCATGCATATTACATTTTTAGCTAAATTACAAAGGCTCTCCAATATCCATATATACAATTAAAAATATAGTTTACATAAACCTAAAAAACACGCTTTTACACGCTATACTAATTGCTATAGAAAATGCTCAGTGTGGTTAACTAGTAACCTTTTAAGAGTTCTAATATTCAGATCGTGGCTCCATCATCATACCAGCTGGTTCCTGCTAAGTTTCACGAAAATACAATTATTATTGCAAATGGTTCAAATTCAGAACACAACGATTCTGGGCTCGATTCCCACTTAGGTGAATGAATTATTTTCATTTCCTCGCTCTGGTGAAGACAAATATGTTCCGCTACTAAATACGCAAATGTTTGGACCGTAGTGCCTTCTCACTAGCTTCCTTCAAAAAGCGTAAAACTGTAACATACATAAACCTCCCAAATCTCCAAAACATAACGTACTATAATTACAAAAACTACCATAATATTTAGTCACAATCCATTATATTTTAGATAAAACATTAAATGGTAACGAGGCTATTTAAGCTGCAACGACCCGGCGCTGACCGACGTCATATTTGTTACGGTGCACGGTGTACCGCCGGTTAGCCGAGCAAATTTATTTATCTATTAATTTTGTGTATTCATAATGGAAAGAACGTTATATATATCATGTTATTATAAAAGGCAGTTTCGCATTTTTTCTGCATAACAGTGAAGGAACCTCACTAGGTTCCTCTTCTTTAAGACATCGCGACAATGGATGTTTGCGGGAAATACACACCGCTCTTTGTCTACTGGAGTGAGAATATGAAAATAAATTAAATATAATCATTCCCCTAAGTGAGAATTGAACCTACAACCGTTACGTCGTATTGCCATGACGACCTCGTATCCCTTTGTAGTGTAGTGAATACGGATGGAATTTGATAGTTGTGGTTTGGTCCCTACGCGGGGGATGACTGTCTTAATTCTAATCACTACAGTAGTAAGAATAACGGAAAGTTTTTCCACTGTCGCTAAATGTATTACATTTATTCTGTACAATTATTATGATGGTAAAATATCTATATATCTTTACATATAAATCTATCTCTGTTTGTTCAATGTAATCTCCAGAACTACTGAACCGACTTTTAGAGGACTTTCATTGGAAGACAGAGAAAGTTTTCGAGCAAAAAATAGTGAACCTACCGCTTCATCCAGTCCAGCCCAATAATTATACTAAAAAATCTATGTACTTAACATATATCATTCAGACGGCGATCATTTAGGTATAGTTCAGGCGAGTAAAGCCACGGGCGGGCCGCTAGTTTAGATTGCACATTATACAACCATAGATTGAGTTAAGCAACACTCGGATAAATTAGATGTTGATGGGTACGCGGGGTCAGTGTTTCTAGAAGTGCAAACTGAGTGAACATCGGTTGTCGATTATCGATAGTCGTTACAAGGTGTCCAAAGTTAGTATTTCCCGTAACTGGTCTCAGCGGTCAGATAAGTGTCGCTTCGGTGTAGTATAGATGTAAGATGAATATAGGTTTTCTTTTAGTTTCGAGAGTGGCGGAACTCAATGACGCACTTTGTCTTTGTCGATTAAAGAATTTAAGGCTAATAGGTATTGCAATTTTTTGTAATGTTAATAACAGATTAATGACAATCGAGATATGACGATGCTTTATTCCGCGCTATGTCTTATTAACAGCTAGGAAACGAAAATATTTCGTTGCCTAGAAATCAAACCGACAACCGTTGGGTTTCCAATTAGATCCTACCCCAAAACGCTTTCCACATACAAATCAGAAAAAAAAACACACATAAGAAACCTATACCTAAGGCCTAACCGTCTAGCCGTGTCCCCCAAACCCAGGACAGGATCTAATATCACCCGGCCGTCCCATTGGTCGGGCTGTGATACCTACTCGTCTGCAATTAACTCCACTTCCGCGGCCTCAGGCTACCGACAAATCACTTTTAACTGAAATCTACCGATATACCTGTCAAAGATTAGAATTTTTCATAATACTTATTAAAATATGTTTTTTTTTACTTTTTTGCTCAATAAGCAAAAAATTACAAACATGATATTAAAACATTAAGTTTCATCCGATTCAATAAACCAGCTGTTATTTTATAACAATTTAGTCGAACAAAATACTATAGGTATATTGATATTTTTTTTTAATTTATGAACAGATTGAAATAAAATAAAAACTAAAGGTTAAGCTGTTTCTGAAATTACCGTGCATAAATAGATATTTAAAAAAAAAATTAGGCTCTATTAAAGTTCTATTACATTCATAAATGCCATTAATAATATATTTTCTCATATATCATGCACAGACAGCAAACAATTACAATTTTATTATATGTAAAGATGCTAGTACAAAGAATATTATATAACGTAATATATTTAGATGAAAATGAAGAAAAATGTCAGACATTTTTATTCTATGGTGCTTAAAAGGGTGATCAAATTCGATATGTCGGACGCCCTCCGCAGTGTAATACCCATAAAATTAGTTATGAGAGGGCTCGGTGGGCAGTTATTGAATCACTATGGAATGCATAATGTATTTTTTGCTTCGTGAACTTCGTATTTTAGTTATTAGGGCTATAGTTTAGGTTCTCTGACTATCTTTTAGGCAATTATAAAATTAGACCTTTGATTTTGTTTTTTTGGTCTGTTTAGGCAAGGGAAGGTTGTCGAAAGATTCTTGTTGTAATAGATCATCGTAAGAGCTTTGAGAGCGGAATTAAAAACACTAGGTGTATTTTCTTTCTAAGCTTCCTTCTTTATATTAGGCTTCACATTCTATTCTGAATAGAGCAGGGTTACGTAATGCCAAAACATTCTGTCCTTTGGAAGATTGAACTGTTTAATAAGATTAAATCGTAATTTCAGTAGAGGACTTCGATTCGATGAAATATTTAATATTTTGCATTACTTCTCTCTGAAGACGGGGCTTTGCGACGTTGCAGACATAAAAAAATATATTTCAGTACATTAAAAGTTACAAGAAAATCTAATAACATAACCTAAAGTAAAGATAAACAGAGAAAAACATGTGAAAATAATAAATACCAATATTTCATATTAGTTCGTACAACATACACGAGTGACCATCACTCTCATCTTGTTTTTCAGAGGCGATGTTAATAAATATAACCTTTCAAATTTCATCCATTAGTGATATTGTAGTTGCTTTGTATTTTCTGTTTTGGATATTTTTTTTATATAAAGGAGATTATACTATATTACTTGAATAGACAAAGGAGGAGAGACTCCATTTAAAAAATGCTCCTTACTGTTCAAGACCCTTCATTTGCAACCCACCGCTTAATTTTCAAAACTTTTTGTGTTCAACAGCGGAACTCAACACTGCCCTCTGTCTCGTAACTAGAGCGAGAAAATGAAAATGAGTTTTTAAAAATGTAAAATACTAAATAAACACAATTAATCCGATCAAAGTATCGTTTAAAA
This sequence comes from Heliconius cydno galanthus, assembly GCA_036379175.1. Lineage (NCBI taxonomy): Eukaryota > Metazoa > Arthropoda > Insecta > Lepidoptera > Nymphalidae > Heliconius > Heliconius cydno. The sequence goes on along the minus strand of JAKRZM010000891.1, from coordinate 1,577,563 downwards.
TGTGTAAAAGCCGCTGTTTATCAGAAAGTCCAGAACAAAACAATTTATTTCTCTAATCCCTCTGCCAATTCTAAAAAATATTATCTAAAGATAAAAAAGCAATACGCAAAAGATAAGTTCCTATAAAAAATTGAAATACTAAAACACAAAATGCATTCAACTAAACCTAGGGTGGGGGTGGGGGGCGGAGTAGTATAAAATATAACGCAAGTTTTCAAGTTTAATCCATTAATCGTATCACAGTTTCATTGGTATTGGGCATGTCGGGGGAGAGCTGTTATGACTTCAATATTTCTAATAGCGCGCGATCCAATCTCGCCCGATGGCATCGTCATTCGTTGCTGGCTACTGGGTACAAATGTTGTTGATGTTTTATTATAAAATATTGTTCAGATTAAAATATTATATTTTTAATATTAATACGTTTGTGTTTTTGACGTTATAACCTCTTATAAAGTGATGAACGTCGGCTGCATGCATAAAAAAGGATGACTCATTGTCACGTTCTGCCTGAGCCGTACGTGCAAGCGAAAGCCCAGAAGCGATAGAGAGGCACGATCGGCTTGCGACACACATATCATAATTTATGAGTCCAAAGAGATTTAAATAGGCCCTAGCGTTTGGCGCTTCATTCTCTCTGGCTTAGCTAGGCTAGGTTTACGAAAAATCTTGAAGCTAAAAAAATAAAAATAAGGGAATAGTGAACAATGTATAACACATTTCAATATCACCTTACGGTGAAATTTTCCCACTGTGCCCTTAATCGTTTTTAAAAGTTGCTTATCAATTATTAATAATTGTTATTTCTAAAAAGCGAACTGTGTCTACATACTACATATATTGAAAACAAATTAAGCCCTGTTTCCACCGCGAGCGGAGCGGACACATTAAGGATTACATATGACTTGTATTCCTACTAAGGAATAGTCGTGCGGAAAGGACCGAGCGAGCAGAAAGAAAGCAGAAAGAGTGGAGCGAAGTAATTATAAAATACAAAACTCATTGTTGGTGGAAATGTAAATTTATTTTATTTAAAAGGAGACCATTTTTCTTAAGCGTCACACGGTCACTTCTCTTTCGCGGCGAAAACCGGGCATTAATTCAACAAAATGTCAGCTTTGATATAAAATATTTTTTGAGTCGTGAGTGATTTAAACTGTCATCAGTAAAAAACAAAAATATTTCACTGATATTTTTAACAAAGGGAATGCAATATACGAAGTTTTGTAAAACATACTTCACACTCATCGCTTAAGCATTTCAATAACCGATTTAAATTAACATTTGTGTTTTATTAAATTGTTTAAACGTTTCGTTATTTTTTGTCCAAAACCTTTTACTGTTTAACAATAAGGATTGTTGGATTTTTTTAATCAACTTTTTTGTCTATTGGACAGGTGTGGGTTCGATTACCACTTGGTAGAATATTTTCCTCGCTCTGATAACAAGATAAAGCGCAGCGTTAAACTCCGCCACTCAATACGCAATATTCCAAAAAAGATCAATTGATTGACAACATCTTAATAATTTGTCTCCACCTGTGTTCTCTACACTTCAAACAAAAATAAAATAAAAAATAGATCTAAGATAGTAGCCCCAACTTTCGTACCGTGTTACCAGAGTGTCGCTTTACCGGTCGATTGGTCACCGCGTTTTGTCACAAAGCTTTGTTGGCATATTGTAGGAAAGTATTCCTGTGCACTGTGTAAATATTGGAAAATATTTTTATTCCTTGTTATATTTTGCGATACAATTTACATACAAGTATTAATTTTATTTTCACGCTGTATCCTGCTGGAGGGAACCTAGTGTTAAGAAGAGAGTTTGCGCTGTCCAAATTCAAATCAACGGGATTTGGATTCACAATCGAATGATAATACGGTAAAAGTGCGGCGTTGAGTTCTTTCTTTCAACTCTCAATACCTCGAGAAATCAGCGGAAAGTAGAAACGGAGGGTCTTAACACTAAGTTCCCAGGTTCTAAAACTCCCAATAAACATAAGTCAATCCAACCATTCGTTCGTAATATTTTCGTATACTATTTGTCGTACCCGCGCGCCGTGTCACCGCGGCCGTGTAGGAAGGAATGCTTCGCACGTAGCCAATAATGTTAAGAGGTGACATTTTAGTGTGAGCTACCTACTTTTGTTATGTAGCTTATTAACTTATTTGTTTTCTAACATACATTTACTATTTTTCATGTATCGCTTTCAAAATTACTTGAAATTGTATATATCATGTTTAAAATATATTTTTTAATGTATACTGCACATGACAGGATAGGCAGAGGGAACCTGGGAACCTAGTATTTGGACACTCTAATCGTTAACCATTTTAAATAGAATAGTTGATCGAAGAAGAGAAAAGGAAGAAATACAAAAATAAAGTAGACGTAATACAAATATAATACAAAGTAAAATTAAAGATAAGTCAATAAGTGTTTGTGTACCATGGAACCATGTATGTATCTGGTTCCTCGAGACTCGAACCAACACAATTGGGCACTACGGAACATCGCACTACATCACCACAGCGTCTATTTTATAACATTATCCATGGAAGGAGGTTTATGGAAAACATAGATGTTTGTAAACAGAAGCTATTAATAATTTCCAATCTGGTGAACTAGAATATGCATAATATTGGTTCACGTAAAGACTTGCTTGTGTCGTAATTAGTATTCTATACAGCTACAGCTAGTTGCCGTGGGCAAACAGTGTCATTGATATACAAATGTATAATACATACATATATATATATCAATATTTGATGTTGTTTGTGGCTTTTGATTTAAATTTACATGGAAAATTTCGAACATTGCTTGCTATTCGAACAATAAGTATCAAAAATAACGTAAAAATTCGCTTTTATTAACCATTCTAAGGCCAGTTGTGGACGCAAGTGACTGTAAACGTGACTGGTTGTGAGTTCGATCCCTACTACAATGAAAAAGTGGAATTCATATTTAAATTTATTTATTTTTTCTTAGTGGGGCGTCGAGGTAAAGCGAGAAGTTGATCAACACGCAATGCCTCTAGAATGAGGCGGAAAATGAAGAACGGAGTGTTTCAACATTAGGTCCCCAGGGAACTCTAGGGATTTCACGTATTTTCTCCTTAATGTTGATAAGAAAACCCAACATTTTCATTTAACAACACATTTGTATTTTTCATATAAACTCGAAAATGAATTAATATTCACATACTCGTATGTCACTAGAATCATTTTGTCAAAAAATAACACATAATATTGTCACATCTTTGTGTATTTTTATTGTATTTCATATTTTTTCAAATTCAAATCATATTTTTCTTTACAGTCCAATTCAAATAATAAAAATAGAAATAAAAATAGAAATGAAATTAATATTATGAAAAAATATGGTAGCAATAGTAAATATTTACGTTTTACGGGTACGTACAATATTGTTTCAGTAAAGCACACGTGCGAAGTTTTTATGGACTCGAATTTCAATTACGCAATGTGAATCAAACGCTACAAATAATAGTATGGTTGACAAAAACCTGTATAATTTGAATAAATTGTTATTTAAAATTTTTGTAATATGTGTTTTGTATATTGTGAGGCAAGAACCGAAGAATATGAAACTTCGCCTAATTCAGACAAGAACACTAAAAGGTTTTATGGGATATATCCAGGAGGAGAACTCATTTGATCTTCCAAAACATAAAGTTTCTGTTTCGAAGTTACTGGAGGAATATCACCCTCCAGAGGGTATATGTATGGAAGAGGTTGATAACGGTAGACTAGGCGAAAGAAGTGCTAAGGTCGTTCTATCACGTCCCTGTTAAGACAGAATATCGCGATAGGCTTTGCAACTCAAAGCACAATGCATAAATAGAATTTCGGCTGAAACTAAAAAAATGGAAGGGTTTTACACTGGGTTCTTTCTGCCTACTGTCAGGATTCATGAGAGAATCCCTAGGCATCCATAGCCTCGGCCAGTGGTGGTTGTGGAGACAGAACTTAACTTAAGTTCAATGTGTGTGCCATGGTACCATGGTATTCTGTAATGAACATAAGGCTTCTATCGTTGTTATTAATATTATGCTAACGAAAGAGCGGAGTCAGAGTCCATATAGACCCTGGTACAGACAGTAATGAGTTCTAAAGGTTCACTAGTGAATTCTATAAAAAACTTATTTAGTAAATTATATAAACAAATGTCAACCTATTTTAACGATAGTACTCTAAAAACGAATGCAACGATCACTTGTATATACAAGTACGTACCGTACAATATAAAAAAACACCATGTATATTAATATTTAGCAAATAGTGCCGTGCCGTCCAAATTGAAAACGTGCCCTTTCGCTGCCCGATTGTAAACACTTCTAGTCATCTCCAGATTGGATTTCAGTTAGTGCAAACTGTTCAATGGAGTCGGCGCTCGGTGTGCATTTTCACTGTATACAATTATTATGTTATTTTTTTGTTATTTTATTTCTAGGTTACATTTGTTAGTCTCTGTCGTTTCATGTCTAGATTCTTTTTGTATCCGGAATTGTTATTTTTTTATTGTGTAGCGTTTATGATGTTATTTATTAAAATTATAATACCAATTTTTATTACAAGCATGTTGTTTTCGAGGTTGTAGTACTATATTATATTATATTGAGCATTACATGTTGAGTGGCGGAACTTAACGCCGGGCTTTGCCTCGTCACCCGAGCGGGAATTGAAGATACAACCCGTAACGTTAACAATCTCACGCTTGCACCTTTGCTCCACGGCTCTCCTTAATATTACTGTAGATACTAATATTACATATTCAATACTTGCATGTCCAGTACAAATGTAACTAAACAAAAATACCAATTCCACATCCTCACAGGAATATTGCAGGCACGAGTCGACGTAGCCATAGCCCATATCAATCGTATCGTACAAGATATATTCAAAGGCGATCTCAGTTGTAAGAATTGAAAATGATAACCGTATTGCCACGTACTCGGTACTCGTAGGTCCCTTTGATCCCACCCCTTACTAATATTGAATACGTGATAGCACTTTATATGTGCATACTTTGCTATATGTTAATCTATATTTTATAAGTGTTTATATTTTATAAGTGTTTATATTGTAATGTTGGTTTTGGATGTTTGAATTGGGATTTAAAAATTAAGAAAAAAAATCGAAACGAAAAGTGAATCCTGCGTAGACAGTGCAATTCCCGCACTTGGCTATCACTTAGCTGTGTGATAATCGCTGTATCCCGCACTAAGCACGGTAGACAGAGGGAACCTGAACCTGGATTTTTAAATTTCCTTTTATTTCTATTACAGGAGTTTGCGGCGTTATGTTCTACCAATCAACACGCAATGTCAGAACTCTGCAGAAAGTGGGGAACGGAGTCTCTTAACACTAGGTTCCCTCTGTCTATAGCGTGAAGCTGACCTATGACAGGAGTTAGACAGCAAAATACATAGCAGTGTTTTCTTAAAATAACACAAATATAAATTATGATACTGTATTGAATCTCAAATGCAATTCCTCTCGCGTCCGCACTTGAAGACCGCGATACGCGTGATTTTGATTCCATATTGAATATCATAATGTACATGCCTCGAATATATTCCTAATATTTTTGTAAAAGTAAAAAAAACGTTATATTTTACGTATATATCATGTTTTTAGATTTATATTATGTTTTTATTTTTGATGGCTGCAAGATTTTTTTTTATGTAGCATTTGTCATTAAAACTACTACATCACACGTAGATATATTTTTTTTAATAATAGGTAAGGATTGTTAAACATTTATTCATATTAAGTTTCTTAGGACAATTGTGGAACAGTAGGGCAGTGTTTGACTGTAAACGTGAGTTCTGGGTTCAAATTCCAATTAGAACAACTCGGAATATAATTCATCGTCAAAGAATCATTCAATCCAACATCCAACAATGTCTCGAATTCGGAAGAAAAAAGTGTCATGACACTGGAGTTTCTTCGCTCTATGTAGCATACAGCGTAAAGTTAAGAACAAGTAGAAAATATTAATTTAAAAATTTTAAGATACCCCCGACACAATCACAAGCCCAAAAATCTATCACAGCTGAGAATTACCACGATAAACAGGGTTTTCACAGACCGACAAATAGACAGGTTAAGTTTATACCACTCTTTTTTGCGTCAAAGTTTAAAAATAGAACAAATAAATGATATACAAAACTTATAAGAATAAATGTGAATAACAGCATAAAATTTGTACCTACTTCTAAAAATTTAATTTCACAAAATATATGTAATCTTGGAGCTCTGTACGGTACACTCGTAGTTCAGTCGTAGTGTGAGGGGTATCAAAATAGAAAATTTCCCCAGTGTAGTGTATTTCAGCGTTGCATTCAACATCTTGACACTGCTCCTTTCAGTCTACATAATTTGCATAATTTGTATGGCTGTTTATCTAAACGTGTTAGACTCGTTTTACTTGAGATTTCGTATAATATATTTATGTGAGATCGTGCTTTTATTTGGATGGTAATATGTTCTTTTATATAATTATCTTATTCTGAAATTAAGTTAGTATCGTGCGTCAAATAAACCCATATTTTCCTCACTCTGGTAACGAGGCAAAACGTGGTGTTTCGCCACACAATATGCAATGCCCGTAGAATTTAGTGGAATAGGGGGAATGGTAGTGTCCTAATGGGAACGGCGCTTAACGGTAACACTACGTTTCCAGGTTCCCTCTTGCCTACCCTGCTATGTACAGAAAACAGCATGAAGCAAAAAATAACAATTAGACGTTAAATATCAGTCTTAAAAATATCTACAACCAAATGAAAACAACAATCACAACAAATTCCACAATCAAACCAGAATTAACTCTATAATCTTCAACTAATATACAACACACGCCGCCATCCACTACTACGAGTACAAAGCAGCTTAACTCAATTGACAGTGAGATATAAAATTATTGGAAATTTCATACAGTGTACAGTGGTGGTGATTAATATCTGTCGAATCACTCATTGGCAGAGACCACTGATCTGAATCTATGACATTTCATTATAACGTTCATTAACGGGTCGTTGGTTCATTTCGATTTTAACTAAAGCTGGGGTGTTTAAGGATTTATTCATTGGAATTATGAATTGAGTTTTTTTTTAATGATAATTGTTTCTTTTTTTATACCTTCACTGACTCCCCATTTTCTGTTTAATTTTTAAGACATTGTTTGTTGAGGGATGAAACTTGACGCTGAACTTCGTTTTGCTACCAGAGCAAAATATTTTTTCCGTCATGTAAATTATTCAGACATTAGTGTAGCTTTCAAATCAATTAGTATGAAAAAGACAGCCGACTTGTGGGGTGTCTCAGTTAATATCATAAATTCTTTAATTGATATTTTGATTCCTGATTTAGCTACAATTTTTAATAGATGTATTGATTGTGGAGTGTTTCCTGATTTGATGAAATATAGTAAAATAACTCCATTGTTTAAATCAGGTAGTACGCAAGACCCTACAAATTTCAGACCGATTTCAGTACTACCTACGTTTAGTAAAATTTTTGAAAAGCTGATACTCAGTCAGCTTCTTACTTATTTTAATAAAAATAAATTACTGCACACAGGTCAATTTGGTTTCACTCGTGGAAGGTCAACATCTGATGCTGGGGTCAAATTATTAGAGAGTGTATTCGCGGCTTGGGAGGAGTCACGTGATGCCTTTGGGGTGTTTTGTGACTTGTCCAAAGCATTTGATTGTGTGCAGCATAAAACTCTTATCAGGAAGCTACACCACTATGGTATAAGAGGCATTGCTTTGGATCTTCTCACTTCTTATTTAAGTGATAGGATTCAAAAAGTAAATGTCAACGGGAAACTATCACACGGGTCACCTGTAGCATTGGGGGTGCCACAAGGCTCTATTCTGGGTCCGTTTTTGTTCCTTTTGTACATTAATGACTTACCTCACCTTATGAGAGATATCTGTGAAATAGTGTTGTTTGCAGATGATACATCTTTAGTTTTTAAGGTTAATAGACGGCAATTGGAAATTGACGATGTAAACAATGCTCTTTCTAGGATATTACACTGGTTTAGTGCCAATAACTTGCTTTTAAATAATAGTAAAACTAAATGTATCAGGTTCTTTACTAAGAATGTGCAACAAGTAGAAACCAGGGTCTTGGTGAACAATGAGGAACTTAAAGTAGTTAATGAAACTGTTTTCTTAGGTATAACATTAGATGCTAAGTTAAAATGGGGTCCGCATATAGAAACTTTATCTGGTAGACTTAGTTCGGCAGCGTATGCTGTCCGTAAGATTCGTCAACTGACCGATGTTGACACCGCGCGTTTAGTATACTTCAGCTATTTTCATAGCATTATGTCTTACGGCCTATTACTTTGGGGCAGTGCCGCTGACATAGATACCATTTTTGCGCTCCAAAAACGGGCTGTCCGAGCAGTCTATAAAATGGGTCCACGGGAGTCACTAAGGAATAAATTCAAAGACTTTAACATCCTCACACTACACTCCCAATATATTTATGACAACTTAGTATATGTGCATAAAAATATTAATAAATTTAATAAAAACATTGACCTCCATCAACATAATGTAAGAAATAAAAATAAGCTTGCTGTGCCCTTCTCTAGGCTCCATAAAGTGTCTCACTCATTCGTAGGTCAAAGTATACACTTTTATAACAAACTTCCAAACGACATGGTTAATTTATCACTGAACAAATTTAAAAAAGTGGTAAAGCACAGGCTCTGCCAAAAAGCATATTACTCTGTTAAAGATTATGTTCGCGATAAAGATGTTTGGAAATGAGTTGCTCTATTTCTAAGTTGAAATTGTAAATTGTAATTTGTAACAAATGTTGGCATTTAAAAGAGTGGCCATGAGTTTCTTTGCCTGTATCTTCTCATGAGCTCAACCATTTGAACGGGCTTTTTTCAAGTCAAAATTGCACATTTTTTTTTTGGTTATTTTATTTTGCATTTTTTTTCTATTTTATGACATGTCCAAGTAAATGTTAAGCATTTTTATGGAATAAAGATATTTTGACTTTGACTTTGACTTTGACTTTGAATAAAAATATTTTATTTCCCCAAATTGAAATGGAGCCCATAACCGTCGCGTTTGCAAGAAGACGTTGTGTTGCTGCACTACGACGGCCTTAATTTTTCTTGTTCTTTTTATTGATCGTTCTAATAATAACACAAATAGAATTATTATTCAAACTCAGTTTCAGTCAAATATTTTTAAATTATGCAATTATGCCTTTTATCAATCTCTTGTCTAGATACTTATCCACCGGGGGTAGCTTTATTCTATTTGTATTTATGTAATTTAATTTAATCCCGCATATCACTCTGTTTCCATTAAGACATTTCCATTCCTGACACTCCACTCAATTCTTCAGACATTGCATGTTTAGTTGTGGAAATCAACACGATATTTTAAAAATATACCAAATATACAACTCCCACCAAATATAGTGATAAAACCTAGTTACCAATTACAGAGCAGCTAAACGGAAAATTTGGTATTTGCATGAGGGTACCGCAGTTCCTCGTAGCCAGTGGAGTTGAGTGCGATAGCTGGTAGAAAACAAATCAACGTTCAAAGCTCAGTATAAGCCTGCATTGTCCCATCTCTATAATGGGGTTGCTTAAAATTCACATCCGAAAAGGTAAAAGGCTGCACTAAAAACGGTTTTTCGGTCCTTTCTTTCATTATCCCATGTATCTGGCTTCGTTAGTATGAAAGAAGTATTACGGTACCTCAAAAAGATAATCTGGGACCCACAAAAAATGTATTATGTACGGGTTTCCGGGAATTATAACCTTTGTCTCTTTTTAAGACTATTATCCAAGGATTTCGTAGCAAGATTGTATAAACAAGTATGTACTAATGAAACTCGATATATTTTAAAGGAACGAATTTTATGTATTTAAGGACGTCTGAAGGATTTTGTAACCGAAAATATGCAGCAGATATTTTCTTTTTTGTTCTATACGCAAAAAAAAAGATCAATTTCGATCTCCCTTTTTACCGCAACTTCAATTAAATTCGCCCTATAATAAAAATTTTGAGTACAGTCTAAAACTGAACAATTCACAATTTTAACCTATTCTATTGTAAATAAAGTAAAATATTTTTGAATATTATATTCTCATTTAATACCTTTAAGTACAGTGGTAGAGGCCACAGCGAAACTTTTAAAAGAAAAGTACCTCCTGCATTACTAAGACTTGTGACGTCAGCGGGCATTATCCTGTTATTTTATGGGAGTTTTAGTATTCTGCAGGTAAATGTGAATCTTACCTGATTTGGTTTTGCATGAAAAATTGTTTTATTATTTCTGTGTGATATGAAATGGTGACACAGTCAGAATGTCAGACATATTCGGGATTTTAGGTTCTGTAGCCAAACAGTTGATATTTTTGTAGCTTCATACGAGTATAATATCCTCGTACTTATAACAGGCTAGGCGGAGGGAACTTAACTAGACTCTTCGGTCCCCTACTCACCGCATAATTTTCGAGGGATTGCGTGTTGAGTGGCGGAATTCTTTAAATTTGTATTGCAGTGAAATTCGAACGAAACAAGATTTTAGCTCACGTTTCTTAACGTTGTGAGTCACATCTTTGTATAAATATGTATGCAGATGAAAGATATTTAGACATTAATAGTAATTAATATTTCCGATTCCGCGACGGTTGTGGGTTCAATTCGCAATTTGCGAAATGTTTATAATTAAGCTATATTAATTTTTCCGCTTTTAGCATTTAGTACCCAATGTCTCTTAAATGCTACTGAAAGTGGGGAACGGAGTATCTTTTCACTATGTTCCCTCTACCTACTCTACTATGCGGAAAAATGGGTGAAGGAACTTTCTTTAAATATATTGATTTACACTTATTTATCATGAACACACGCATCAGTATGATCTCACAAACAAAAAGAAAAGATCTGTGATTGACACGTTTTAAGTCAACTAACTAGAAACATTTTAAAAATATTCCTTCCCACGATGTTACAAAAACGACTATTCCACCATTTAACACTGTAACAAATTTCCACATAAACGAACCTCATTCGGTAGTAACGGCAATGAAAAATTCTCTCCAGACACCCGTGGTTCTTTATTTTTGCCGTCTCCCTACAATTTTACTTGCAAATATTTCGTCCTTTACGAATTTACTTGAAACGTCTAAATCAAATTTGTAGAAATATTTGAGAATTACATTTGTGCCAGCTTATTTTCTGATTAACTTAACGACTCGACTGTCAATTATTCGTTGAAAGTGAAAGGTGAATTAATTTTTTTGTGCCTTTTTGGTATAATTTTGGACTTTTTTTTTAATAAATGTAATGTTGAGTACCTTGTAGCTCAGTTGACTCGCGTCTAGTTGATTTTTGACACAGCGAGTTCGAATTCGGGTCAAAAGAGCATTTATCTCTTACAATATTTTTTTCTTAGTCTGATTAGATAAGGTGTGATGCTTGGATATCTCTATATTTAAGTTTACACTATAATGTGCAAACGTTAATATAACACAAAGAAATGCATTAATTATAAACAATAATTAAAAACTTAGAAGTTTTTGCAAAAAATGTACTCATATTCTGCAATTTTTTATTTCATATACAGAAATTAAGTGAATCTCATAATTTTACACAAACTGATTTTGCAACTACTGTCATACTAAACAACCACTCCACAGTTAACAACAAAATCGCCACCATCTAGAACTAGAATGCAGAAGTAGAAATACGATTTTGTATCGGTGTCGGCTCTGAATAACCCATCACAAGACAATGCTTTGGGAAATTAGATTCGCGTCGCAGTCGGGGCACGTGTGTTGTCTTCACTGTCCGGCTTGTTAAAGGGTGACCACGTATACTGTGGAGCCATTGTTAGGAATTATATTTTTGAATTTTTTTGCTGTCGTGTTGCTATTAACATTTTTATTTAGTATCTAATAATATATTTAGATTTTTTTTCCAATTCTGTGATATTTTTTTTAGCTTTTTTTACCTTCGTCATGTATCTCAATTCGCTTTATCTTGTTATCAGCGAGGCAAATAAAAATAACTAATTCTTCCGAGCGGAAATCGATCCGACAACCATAGTGCTTACGGTCGGACGCTGTACCGCTGAAATGAAAGCAATTCATACCTCCATGTGAGAATAAAATTGAATACAGAGAAGAATCGTCACATTCACAGCCAGATATTTTATTTAGTCAATATAAGAAGGAAGAATATCATAAGAAGAAAAAGTCTTCAAGTTCTAATGCTACATACCACCACCGTACATTACATTGGATATTTGCACTGGCGATTCGCAAGCTTAAACTAGCCGTCCACCTGCGCCGCCCGCCGCCCGCCGCCCTCCGCCCGCCCTAGCTGGCTGCGACAAATCACGCGCTCCCGAGTGCTTAGACTAAAACGACATTAGCAACGAAGAGACGAGATGAAAGATAATTCTTTTGAAATTTTGTTCTATGAACATAAAGAAAGTTATAACTTGTAAAAACATCTCTTTCATAAAATAAAACCTAACTAAACAAGTAACAGCACTGCAATGGAACCTAGTATTAAGGCGTACGTTTATTATCGCAATAGTCATCGAACCCACAACCATTGCATTTAGAGTCAGACACTCTCCAGGTGTGCTGTGAAAGCCGCTAACTAGCATACGAGTATAAGTAATTCGCATAGTACATTATGGTTATTTTAATTCCGGATTTTTGGGGTACACATAGGTAATCTATAAAAAATGGATCAGTTTTTTATTTTTGTTTCTTATTTCCTTAGTTCTTTAATTTTGCTTGTTTTGGGAGAACCAAGAGAAGATTTCTTGAAATTCTTAAAGAAACGAAACGAAAAATTAAATTTTCCATTCCACGTCTTGAAGTCCATATTTTAAAGTCCACATTTATGGGTGACGATAAGCCCATCATTATACGCAAAAATAAATTATACAAACATGAGTATTTTCAGAAAAGCATTTGACATAACGATCTCCTTTAAGCGATGACAATTGAAACAGGCAGCCTGACGTCGCTGAGTCATGGAAACGCTTAGGTCTTGTATTACAAAGGAGCAACCCGACCGAATGCAGGATGTCGTTGCCTGACAAAGTGAGTGAGGTGTTATATGCATATAACATATATGCAAAGTTGACAAGCGTTTAATTTTAATTTGTTGCCATTTTTTTTTAATTTCAGGTTTTCTTAAGTATGTAATGGTTGTGTATTAAATTTCCATTTAGGGAAATGTTTATTGATACTGATTTAATCGTAGGTATATAGCTAACTGGTTGGATTATACATAAACAAATATATTTGAGACCAGTCTGGTAGCGCAAGGGTACAAGCGTGTGATTGGAAACGCGAATCGGTCTCAAAACTTTAATTCAATTGTATTTTAAAGTTATAAATTAATATAATAGAGAGCTTAGTCACAGGGGATATAGCTCAGTGGTAGAGCATTCGACTGCAGATCGAGAGGTCCCCGGTTCAAACCCGGGTGTCCCCTATATCTTTTTTGTAAAATTACAATTTATTTTTATTTAATTGACATATAGTTTTTATTACAGTTTTAAAATTGAAAACAATATATACATTTTTAATATATTTATTATATAAAATATAATATATACATTTTATATACAACTGACCATTAAATGTAATAACCAAAGTAGTTTATATTCAAATAAGTACTTTGTTCGAAAACGCCTTGAAATATTTTATTATAAGATAGCATAATTTTATTATAGAAAGTCTGAGAATCCTTACCGACGATAATACTTCGATAATCGCGAGTTTCGTATTCATAAAACGTTACAAATTCTTTTATCGGGAAACTTTAAAAATCTTTGTCTCACTTGGCTCCGCCGTTTTGAGCTGAAATATCTGTATTATGCAGCGTTTACTTTAAATACTGTGTGACTAGATTTAGTATGTCTTTTATGGTTTGTCAGTTTGTTCTATAATAGTCAAGTTAATAGTTTCTAGAAGATCCCCTTTTCCAATTTCGGAAAATCCTCGGTGTTCCCCTGGACTTCCTAATCTGTTCAAAACTTCGAAGTCCAGATAGATGTCTGTACGCTGACTGTCAGTTATTCAATAACACATAGATAACTTAAAAATCTGTAGTTATATAATCGTTAATACATCTAATGTTTTTTTAGCTTCACTCATGATGTTATACATCACAAACAGAAAGGGATGCAGAGAGAGCCAGTGTAAATACTCTTAAGCTTCTTGTTTTTTGCAATCCACCCGAATTCGAAATATTACATATTGATTAACAGAACTCAGAAAATATTAAATATTTCATTTGCGCAAGTGGAAATCGAACCCCAGATTTTATTGTCGCATTTGCAAGCGCACGCTTGTGGCCCTGTGCCACGACCGGCCTAGTGCTTTATATAAAATATAAAAACTAAGTGAGCATTAATATCGGTACAAAATTCTCAATGGACCTGAACGATTTACCGTTTTATCGCAGTTTATCGTATATAAATAAATTTAAAACGATTTACAGTCGAAAGTCTATTAACTTTAATATATAACTCAAGCACGTTATATAACCAAATTGTGTAAATATATTTTAATTTTAATGCAGTTTTGTTTAATGTTTTTTTCATATTTTTTACTTTGGTCAAAGGAAAATAACGTCGACACATACGTCGGAAATTGCGCAGGTATCAGGCCAGTCGTGTCAAGGGGCACAAGCGTGTAACTGTAAACACGACAGGTTGTAGGTTCGATTCCCCCTCCAGGACACGAATTATTTAATATTTTCATTTCTTCTCTTTGGTGTCAAGGTAAAGCGCGACGTTGTTCCGCCTCATAAGTCGCAACGTCTTCAAAATTCGGCGGAAAGTGAGGAGTGAAGTGTTTTAACACTGAGTTGCCTCTGCATATCCTGCGACATAAGGGATACAGTATGAAGCTGAAAAAAAATGTCAGACATTAATATATGTATGGTTTACACTTATACGGGCTATTTATAAGTGTAAGGAATTGAATCCCACATGTCCACACGTTTATAATGTAACGCAATCAAAAACTTTTCAACTACACGAGAATTAGACACAGCGGCTGATGTGACACTAATTGTAGTGTCACAATAAATTTTGCAATTAGAGACCACTAGTGTTCTTACAGAAACACTTGATGTATACACTGAGCGTGTGTCTCTTAGGTTATTAATACTATGTTTTATTATCTGGAGGGAGAATGAAAGTGACTCATTCTCTCGAGTGGAGCCCACAACCTTCGCGTTTACAGGCAGACCATGTCGCTGCACCAAGATAGCCTCGTAGCTAATTAATGATGTTTAAAAGATATTTTTTATGATTTTTTTTTTACCAAATATCTAATTATAATAAAAAACAAAACAAATAATATATCCAATTGACAATGATGCACAATCTATCACGGAGATAGGCACCCACTGATTTATTATGTCGTTAACAATTTTAACTTTCAAATGAGCGAAGCCTGCCCGAGGCGTTGCAATATGTTAGCTCGCGGCGTTGCACTCATTTAGCCCGTTATTATGTTTCCATTTCGGTCCGGTCACCAAACTGTTGCGAAAACACACTCACTTTCATGAAATTGCATTTTGATTTTGTGCGTTTTGATATAAGTATGGAAAAGTAGTATTTTTTAGATTTATCTAATACTTAATTAGCATTAAGCCAGGTGGGCAGAGGGAACCTATTGTTCAGATATTCCGTTCCCCACTCTCCGCCCATTTTTCGAGATATCTACTGTTGAGTGTGAGTTACTGTACTGTGAGTTTTCTCTCATTTCTAGGGCAAGGAAATCGAATATATACGATTAACTGACATGATCAGAGACAAAACTATATTAAGTATGAAGGTACTCAGCATGCAGTGCCTTGAGAATTCGGAAGGGGGAATATCTTACGTCTTAATGGGAACAGAGTGTCTCTGCTCTACCCACCAGGATCAATACAGGATACAGCGTGAAGCTGAATGAGATTGAACCCACAAACATCATATTAAATCAGAAATTAACCATCCACCACGGACAAGCCATAGGTAGATGTACGTTTAGAATATTTTATAAGCACTTTACTAAATAAGACGCAACACTGTCTCGTTATTTTGACGTTCATTATAAATTTCCGAAACGCGACACAAAAAGAGCAGTCAACTCTATCAAGTTACCGCCATATCGATTGTTCCACACTCCGTACCAAAAGGTTTGGGGAAATTTCATAAAAGTCCATTCATTTTCCAATTTTAAAGCCAGTGGAATATATTTTAGTGCATTTCGCTTTCGACCTTTTCAATATAATATGTAATTCAATTAAGTTTTTTATTTCCGTCGACCGAGTGATACTAATTATGCGCAGTGTTTCAAATTGGGTATATTTAAATCGTTACCTGAACGGATTTGGTTGAGTAAAGGCAGTTTATTATATCTTATCCTATATAGTAACTATACCTACAGGGAAGATATAGGAGACAGGAGAGTATATATTATATATTCATGTTATTATTATATCAATATATATTTTTTAAATATATGGGGGTGAGGAGGCCAAATAATATTTTGTCCCTTAGAAATCGCAAGCACTACATGGTTGAGAAGAGGGTGTTCGTCGTGGTATCCTCTATATTCATAAAATGTTTCTTCTAGAGAAATCGAAAGTAGAGAACAGAGCATTATATCACTAGCGTCGAATGTTTTTTTTAAGGTCACTTTTAGCGTGAAGTTTAAAATCTAAAAAATAGCATTTCTCTATTAAAAGTATGAAAATATTCTTTGACACAAAATAAAATAACATCAATACTACTCGCACTGCCCAGAATACCTAGCCGTTTAGTTGCAACAGATTTTTAAAGGCAAGATTGCCAAAGCAACTCCACGGCAGCTCCAGTCCAGTTGTTTGTATGAAACTTTCCACATATTATTTCCCGTTTACTTCTTTGCGGTAAACACGACTTGAATGGCTCTGACAGGTTATCTAGGAACCTATTAGTGGTATTTTTTTTATAAAAAAGCTACGTCGTTTTTGTCTTTGACAATTTAATACATATATTATATTTTAAATATTTTGTATGCTTAAGTTTTTACTACTAGTTAGCCCAATTTCTTACTAGAGTACGAATACTAATCCTAATGTACAACTGAAGGGTACTTCTAGACACATGCTGGCTTCACTAATATGATCAACCATACCAATATCTCGTTACGAAAAAACGCGGTCTTAAATTTCTCCAATCGACTACTTTTCGCTGGATTCTGGAGGCATTGCGAGTTGAGTGGCACAACTGAACGCCGCTCTTTGCATCGTTACCAGAGCGAGTAAAATGAAAAATTAATTTCGTTTAACGAATATCGAATCCAACGCCTGTTGCGTTTACAGTCGCAATCTTGTGCCACGAATGGAATCTACTACTTTAATTTTTTTTTATTTATTAACCGTTAACTATACAATTTTTCTTATATTTTTGCCTGAGGGTGAACACGGCGCTAACATCCCTTATTAATTAGATAGTTACGCCCTGGAGTCAATATTTACTATCAGATGGTTATTTCTCTCTATTATAATCTTTCGTGACAATCAGACATGTAGGACCTTTAATTGGCATGTATTGGTTTGTTTATGGGAAATGTCAAATAAATTAATTACTAAATCCGGGATTTCTCATCCATCACGTTTAGTACTAGTTATGAGATGAAGCGGATATATTAATATAGTTTTAATTTTAACTTAGAGTTTGGTTCACATAAGGTTTAGGATATGGTCTATTCATCGTGGTTGATTGATCTTCGGGGTAGGTATTGTCTAGGTGTAAAATTCCAATATAACTTAACTTGCAAGCTATTGAATTAAGAGAAAGAATTACTTAGCATTCCGCGGATGCACCGTGGGGGTGCTCAACGCATTGTTGAGACTTGCGTATCAAGTGTAAGTTTATATGGCTCCTTTGAATGCATATTAGCGCTTACCTTCATTACCTCAGTTTTATCATTAATTGATGATGATCAACTGTCTAGTTGAGATCTTTAAGCGAACTATCTTTGACAATAGATAAATTTATAGATAGATTCTAGCTTCTTCTATTCCTGGTCAGTTCGTTGGTAAGTTTGAAGTACCGGGAAGTATCCGGTCTGGATTTTCAGGGATATGTACTGTTTCTCATACGAGTCCTCGTTAAAGGATCAATTAGAAGCTGACCGTGTACATACTATAGGTTAATTATTACACATATAGCCATCGCATCCATTTTGGCTCGGCGATTGATTCCGTTATCAATAATCTCTATAGAAAATGTCATATAATACTATTATATTTTTCTTTTCTTTCTTCTCTTATATTTTTAATAATATCAACTCTCTACATTATTCATCAACTACTTGAGTCACTTGAGTCAAACAACAAATCTATACGTTTAACACGAGAGCAATTGCGTAAGATAACTAAACTTTGGGACATGGCTCGTTCAGTATGGGTTGAATTAGTTACGCACACTTGGATCTATTTCTCGGAGCTAAGGCTCCAAATTGATTTCTCTAATTAATTTTCTGTCGCCATAATTTATTGTTGATGAATGTGGGTCTGATTCAGATGTTTGGGGCACTTCACAGTTATTGTTTGATATGATTAACGCTGTGGTATCAGTGATGCTTAGTGTAATATGTTATATAGACAGTGATAATAGAATAAAGATTTAACATTTAGTATTTTTTTTTGGTTTAAATACGTTAAGCTTGTGAAAATAATGAGATCTAGAATCCAATCTATAATGGATTATAAGCGCAACGGTTGTGGAATCGATTCTCACCTGCAGCAATGATTTTTTTCATTTCCTAATTCCTTTTCCAGAAGGAAAACAAACGCGACATAAATTTCCGCCACTCAACACGTAAAATCACAAGGGTAATTATGAAAAATATAAAAAAAAAGTATAATAACTCGTATTGGACATATTTTATTTAAAATATTACAGTATCGTTTTAGTATTTACTACGTTTGATTACTATTTACTCTTAGTCTATCATATTCCTTTTTCTTAATTTCAAACTATATTCCTCATAAAGTAAACGGAGGGAACCTGGTAACCTAGACACTTCGTTCCCATTGGAAGTTACCAGGCTGCCTTTCAAGACATGTTACCAGGTTGCCACGCTTGTGCCGCTGCGCTATGACTATATATTCTTAAAAGTCATAAAAGAAAATAATAACTTACTTCACTTCATTCGAGTAATAACAGGCATTATGCCTACGAGAAAGGTGTTCAGAAAAATTTGTGCTTAAAATACGTCTACATTTTTATGTCTAAAAAAATGAAGAGTTTGGTGATATAATTTTTACGGCCATATCTAAAAGGCACAGTAATAGAACCTACGCTAAAATCTTAAATAAATGTATGTGTATAAAAGAGTAACGCTTATAGAGTGAAAATGTTTAGTATCGAGTTAGACGAGTTTGTGACGAAGGTGATCATTTTTTTTTCCTTTGCACTTTTTCCGCATATAGCAGCAGGATAGACAGAACAAAACTTTATGTCAAAGTTTTCCGTCTTAATTAAAGAAACTGCATGTTTGTAAATATTGGGCTTTACTTTTCTTTTTTTTTTTTTTCTCTTTTTTGCATGCATTCTTCTGTTATAATCAGCTTCGCAGCAGGGTAGGCAGAGGGAATCGACGGTTAAGACACTTCATTCCCCATTTTCCGCTGAATTCTGAAGGCATTGCGTTTTGAGTGGCGGAACTTAACGCCACGCTTTATCTCGACACCAAAGCGAAGAAATAAAAAATGAAATATTTCATTTTTCACTTCCTCGAGGGCAAATCGAACCCACAGTCACACTTTGTGCCCCTGCACCACGACTGTCCTCATTCTTTATTTCATAATTATAACTTTAATCTCTTTTAAATCCCACTCATTCGTTAAAATGTAAAAGCACAAAATAGCTATGTTTATAATTAATCAAAACGTAGTGAAACAGGTGGTGGCAAAATAATTAAAATCGACGCAATGACGCAATGACAACGCAATCATGTTTAAATCTGCTATTGATTTTGTATTATTAACTGTACTGGGGTGATCAAGTTACTATGGATAGAACTATTAAGTTGTCATTTTAACATTGTAGTAGAATAATAATAGTAATTATAGAACGTCGTGGCTCAGGGGGATAAGCGCGTCGGTTGTGGATTCAATTCCTACTCGGGGGAATGAATTATTAATTTATTAATAGTTTAATATCTTAGCTCCGGTACCAAGGCAAAGCGAGTTGAGTTTCGTCTCTCAACGCGTAATGCTTCAAAAATTCAGCGGAAAGTGTTGAACGGAGTGTTTTAACACTAGGTTTTCTTTGCTTACCATGTTATATGCGGTATTCAGCGTGAAGCTTCATTTGGTTAATTTTACTAAATTTTTGAATTATATCATAATTTATAACATGTGTAGGTAGATATTATACAATATATATTGTACAATATATATAATTCAAAAATTTAGTAAAATTAAATTTAAAAATTAAGTATATACATATTTACACTTTATTTTTCTCTATTAATTAATAGTCAAAACTTTTTTATTGTTATCAAAATTGCAGTTGACTACACAATTTCACAGAAAAATGTAAAAATGCTTTTAATATTTTAGTTATATTCAATTATAAAGTGAAAACAAGTGCACGAATTTAAATTGAAATTGGCATTGTCCGAATTGTTCTATATAAAAGTCAATTATTTTAGCTCTTTGCTTTTATTTTTCATTTGTTCTATATCTTGACTTTAGGTTAAAAGCCACTCAATGTACGATATATCCTGAATTCTATAGCTTTTCTTTTCATTTTTTTTGCTTTTCTGTATCTGTAGCAGGTAAAGCAATGAGGACCTGGGAACCTCGTGGTAAGACACTCCGTTTCCATTAAGATATTTCCGAATACCACTTTCCGCCGAGTTCTGGAGGCATTATATAGTTTATAGGGATACCTACTAGTGAGAATCGCACCCTCATAACCTAGTATCAAAAAGAACAGTTCACGGAGGCTCAGGTTCGAGTCTCGCTACCTTTAAATTCTTACATATCTCTAGAAATAAAATATTAAATGATATCAAATCCTTTATCTAACATGTACAGAAACTAAACAAGGATAATTAACTTAATAAATATAAAGCTAGTCTCTTTTGAATATATTTTCTCAAATTTACTATTCATAATCTAGTTAGTCCTAATAAATTCTCTTTATAACAAACTACGTACTTAACTTATATTATAGGTGATTTATTATTAAAATCACTTTACAATCTCTTAGCAGAAATTCAAAAATGTATAGCCAAGACAAATAACAGACACGTGAAGCTATTCGCAGTTCCAACTATTCAATTCGCAGGCGTAGTAGAACAGCCAGTAAAAGCGACTGAATGAATTTCTTTTTTAATTTTTTCATTCTGTTTAAAAGAGAAAACGCGGCGTTCAGTTCCGCCACTCAACACGTAATGTCTTGAAAATTCGACGAAAAGTGAAGAACGGGTTGTCTTAGTATTAAGTTTAATTTTCTTACCCTATTACTAATTAATATACGGGATACTGCGTGAGCTAAAAGAAAAGTATTCAAATATAACGTATTCAAAGGTTTTTTCGCGGGTTATAAAGCGGGATCAAGTGGGGATTCACCGCACGACCGCCAGTTTCGCGGGATCCTCCGGGATTAATATTCCCGGGATGCTCGCCCATCATAATTCCGAAACACGCTATCAGCCCGCGCAAATCTTGGCTGGCGGCGTCGTCTACTGCATTTGCATGAGATGCGTGTCTCACTCCGCTTTTGGTTAATTTTAATGATAATAAACTTGTTTTATATGTACATAGTTCGTTAATTATGCTATCAAAGTTAGTTTCGGAATATATTAGTTTTAGTACTTACTTGAGATAACTTTTTAACAGTTTAAGATGTCGTGTTTATATGGTGTTGTACGGCTTAAGGTTACATTAGTTTACTTGAACGAACACATTTGAAACTTCTGCTGACTAAAAGTAATGAGTAAAATGGCAGTAAAAAATATATAAAAATACATAAAGAAATTAAATATAATTGAAAGTCTTTCACATATATATGCCCAATATTTTTATTTTATTATTTTTTTAGCTTCACGTTATATCCCGCACATAGCAAGGTAGTTGAAGGAACTGGTAACCTAGAGTTAAGACACTATTCAAATTTAGGCATTTTCGTTCATCGTTTTCTTTATATAATTGTTGGCTGTGAAATTTGTGTCACTGAGGCTCTACGTCACGCTTTGCCTCTTTACCAGAGCGAGAAATTTAAATATTAAACATTTCATTTCCTCGAGTGGGGATCGAACCCAACCCTCAACCTGTCACGTTTATAGTCACGACTGGTCATTTCCAACATTTCCCAAATTAAACTTGAGGTAGCATATTCTATCACGTACAAGTATTTATTTTGATTGCCCACTAAGCAGAAGAAAGGGACCAGGACGCAGTACGCACTCCCTGACCTTTGTCCTATAATGAAGTAGCTCCAATACCCTCGGGCGTCTTTGTCAACATATTACACCCTCGATTGTTTGGTGGTGCAATTGTAAAAGTTTCTTTTTAAGTTATAGAATTATTACATTTAACGTAGCGATATTTGAACCTGTGACTCTTGAAAACCGTCCAAGAGTTCTGACCACTAAGTTCTCATCGAAACTCTTATACTTTGTTACAACTTGATGAGAGGCTAACAAAATTAATAAGATTCAAATCCCACTTTTCTAAATAAGCATATTAAATAGTTACTATTAATTATTGGTGAAAAGGCATTTGTTACTTACTGAAGAAATATTTTTCTTACTATGTACAATTTTCTTTTACTATACATTATTTCGATTTCTATACCTAATCATATTTGTCATACGATTCAATTATAAATACCACCTTACTAGCTATTCTATCATCACCATTCCGCTAAACGCTTATAACTTGACATAAAAATGTCATTGCGGTGCTAATTACGGGATACAGAATGAAGTGCTTTGATTGCAGGTGACCGAGATCATGTTACTTTGTGGTTCCCCCACCTTCCCCTTTGACACTAAACGATAGAACAAACGTTGATCATTGTTGACTTCATTGTGAACTACACAATGGAAAATACACGAGGGCTTCTTTTTCATTGGAATCGGATGATTAAAGTAAATATGAGTTGTTATGTTTTGCTAGATAGGTAGGTTTGTCTACTTTTGTAGTGATATTGTGTCGGGTTTAATGTATATGCTTGAAATAACTACGGTGTGGATTGGAATATTATGAGGGACAAAAATTATAATATAAAAATATTAAATATGTTTCCTTCTTTTGCCATCTAAAGATTTATAAGATTTATAAGATTTATTTGCAATCTAAAGATTTATAAGCCACTCTCAGTTCTGGGATCGATCTTGAGATTGCCGTAGACTTATGAGCTGTTAATATAGTCTCAAGTTTCACGCTGCACATAGGGTAGGGCAGGGTAGGCAGAGATAACCTGAAACCTAGTTTTAAAACACTCCGTTTCCATTAAGATATTATTATTTTTGCGTAATTTAGCTTACCACAATACTAAATATACTAAACCATAATTTACCAACGAAAACTATACATATTTCATGAAACATAAGGAAATGCTCAAATTCATTATTCATGGACGGGCCACAACAATAGAACAGTGGGCCTAATCAAAGGAGGATTTTACAAATTCAATTTAATTGGGGTTCAAAGTGCTGGGGGTTATTGAATGAAGGTATCGTGCTCGCTGTGACCGAGATAGTTCTTACGAATTAATATTTAAACAAACTTCTGGTGAATGCTGCTAATTTAGAACGTGGGTTGCTTGTTTTGATGTATGCAGAACTCTACTGAGTGGAACTTTTGTACGTGATTTAGTGTTGAATTTATGTTTTCAGTGTATTTGATATGAGTGTAGGGTAGTTAGGGATTAGGACGTAATTAATTGAAGAGGCTGGGTTCAAATAAAATTAATTATATAGTCGAACCTGTCTGTGTCAGTCTGTGAGAACATATTTCATTAAAATCGTGCTAAAAACTTAGTGTCTTAACACTACGTTCTTTTACATTACTCTACTAAAAGCAGGATTAAGTGCCATATATTCGTACATTTAACGTATCAAAAAAATTCAACAAACGAAAACCCAATCAATTATAAAATAGGCCATTATCAAAACCATCTCATGTTCAGCGAAGTGGGACCTCAGTCCTCAACCCAAAGTTACTCGCGTACCAGATGTTTTCAATTCGTTTCTGATTTAATTAAATAAAGTTTCATCGTGCGACAGAGGAGCGGCAACCATTAAATATTTTGTTTGTTTCACGCCCTTACAATTACAGCTTAGAATGTGACGTTTCAATTTCAGAGGTTGCCGAAAGTAATTTAGCGCTGGTTGATTTGAGACCGCGGACTTGAGGTATTCACAATTATCAAGCTCAGCCCTGACGTTTGCTTAACGCTGTGTTACTATATAGTGTTGTACTACAGAGGGTAGTTGGAAACTTTGAAATAGTTCGAGCAGTTTTGTGTAATTGGTTTATGTTTTGTGTATATTGATTGATATGTAAAGTGTTTTGTTATTCATGTTTGATTTAGTTCATAGTTAATTTGGAGAAAGTAATTTAAATGTTATAGTGACGGTTGTGAGTTCGATTCCCACCCGGAGAACGGAATTATTATCATTTCTTCGCTCTGCTAACTAGCGCACTGACAGGATAAAACGTAAAACAAAGAAAAAAACATATTCAATACACCAAACCTACAAGTTTTACATTTTCTGTATCAAAACAACGTTAAAGCTGCCTGCAGTCTCCAGGTCCACAGAGCCTGCATCGGTAAGTCGGTCAAGCATGTTGATTGCTGGCTCGGACATGTTTAAGCGGTCGTTCCAGTTGCTATAGGAACTCTACTATACTGTAGTGTTTCGATTCCCTCTCACAAGTACGTGGCCACAGTATTTTAGTTTCCGTATTACGAAATAGTGTTGTAAGGTTTGTGTATTTCATAAGAAGTTTATTGTTTGTTTTAATATGTTTCTGAGTTAGTTATGATTTGAAAGAATAAATTTTTAAGAGCTTTGATTATTTTTATATGTGTTATATTTTACTTTTAGAATTTCAACTAGTTGTAATGAATGAATTTATTTATAAGAAAAGTACACGTATATTTTGAGAAAGCGTATATATATCCCGAATAACAACCATTTTAAAACGTATAACAGGTGCTTATAACAATTTTTAACTCAACATAATAACATAAGTGCCTACAAAGAAAGAGACTGCCTTTAATTTATTAAATAAAACTACATACATATATCACAAAGTTAGTAAAAGTTTACGGTAAAGGAGCTGCATTTTTAACTTGTTCAAGTGCATAATTTCTGTTTGCAATTCATTTTGTGTTGCAAGATGAAGTGTACCGCCTCGAGGCAACTTATGTCTCAGTAATAACTGCTGTGTACTTTTCGAAGTGTGGTATAATACAAATATTGCTATTTTAAACTATTTTAAAATGTATACAAATGTGTAATTGGAACCGTCGTGGCGCAGTGGCAAAGTATGATTGCGTTGGTTGTGGCTTCGATTTTTGGGAGAACGAATTATTCATTAATTTCCTCACTTTTATATAAACTAGGTCTTCTGCTTTGCGGGATGCGAGGTATAGGTTGAAGCTAAAAAATCTATAGAATAACACACCTATCTAGCCTGCTATTGTGTAGGACTTTTAACAACGATTTGAAAAATATTCCATTTCATTTCTTTTTGTTCAGCATATGTAGATTGGTATAGGGAAATAACAAGCAATTGCTTTCATAGCCGTTTATACCGCCTAGTCTATTAGAATTCATCACGGTCTCGTGGCTTCTCTTGCAGTTTTAGAAGATTTTCAATATTTTTTTCCTACATATTTATTATATGTACCAATCAATCCTACTAGGTATATATAAGTGATTGTTCTTTTAGTCTAGTGGTCTTCAACAAATCAAACAATCTGAATGTAAATTTTTCCATTGTTAAGTTTTGCGATATCTTATTAGATGGAAGCCATGCTACCCTGACTGTAGGGATAGGGTGCGGGAAGACCTTAGACGGAAACAATAGTAATGCAGAATAAAAATTATATTATAGCAAAGTTCTTTATTAAAAGTGTTGCTTCATAAACTTCTAAGTCGTAAGTAGCGTCTTAATGTTTATTACTTAGAGACGTAACAGACGTAATGTCATACGACGCACTACACTCGTTGTAAGTGCAAACTAATGCTGAAGTACTTACAAAGTTATAAAATTAAAGTAGTACTTTATGTGAGGATTTCCTTTTATAAATTGTTTTATTTTAGCTTCACGATGTATCCCGCACATAGCAGAGGCTGATAGACAGAGAATATTTGAGATCCTAGTGTTAAGACACTCCTTTCTTATTTAGATATTTCCGTTGAAAATATAAAATAAGATAATCTGTTTTTCCAATTCCAGTTGCTGCCTATATGACCAAAGAAGAAAAGAAACGGAACGAAGACGATTGAATTCAACACCGGGCTTTATCTTCTTACTCTCTAGTAAGAGAACATTAAATAAAGTCATCCCACCAACTGGGCATCGAACTCACAACCATGACATTTACAGTCACACATTACATGACTACGCCATCCAAGAAATAGACAAAGCAAAACAAAAGAAAACAGCACAAAACATAAATTTGTTTCCGCTCAATTTGAGTAATATTGTAGTAGCTAGAACGTCCCACCTTTTAAAATGGCTAGCTCTAAGTATCTTCATTTTTATTATAACGCCAGTTGCAACGCTCGTTACGGGCCGGCGCGCGGCGTCGCGCATTATGGGAGTTGCAAAGTGCAGAGGGACGGAGGGACGGAGGGACGGAGGGGCGGAGAGATGTTAGTGCACTATAATGATCACTTTATGTTAGAAATGGTAAAGTGGCCTAACATTTATATCTATAGTTGAAGATTCATATCCCATTTTAAGGAAAGGTTTTTTTTATTTAAAGGTGTTTCTTTGGTTTAGATTAGTGTGCCGTTAAGTTCCGTCATTTGCTAAGACATCTTTCATAGCATGTCGGGAATGGAGAGCGGAGTGATATTCTTACATAGAATTGCAACTTAGTCGATTGTTTCTTGACAAATGGAATGGCAGAAAAATGGGACGTTTATTTTATTTCCTAGTAATATCCAATAATAACAGTAAGAGCTATAAAAGATAATTTGATTTTGATTTACAAATAATGAGCTTTCAGTTTTCCTTTTAGTAAAGACAGCGGTCTTTATAGGAATACTGTTACTATAAGACTTCAATTTGTAAAAGTTTACAGAATTTTGTTCTAAGTTCTGAGCAGATTTTGATGAAATTTAGGATATCTGGATATCTGGATTACATAGATTTTAAACGACTACAACTATATAACAATAAATTAATCATAATTTATTGTTATATAGTTGTAGTCGTTTAAAATCTAGTATCTAGTAATCTTAATTTGAGGCCATGATGGCACAGCGGCGCAATGTCTTACTATAATTACGACTGGTGTGGGTTCGATTCTGATTCGGGGAAATGAGTGTATTTTCATTCTCTCGTTCTGGTAACAAGACAAAGGGTGGCTGGGTGGTGACTCCCGCCACTCAAGATACAGTCTGCCGAGAATTGGACGGTGTATGGAGAACGGAGAGATTTAACACTAGGCTCCCCTGACTACCCTGCCATATACGAAATAAAGCGAGAAGCTAAAATATTTTTAATTTCTTATTTATTAATACTTTTCCTGGTATATTTGATATATAAAGAAATCTACTTCCATACTCCGCACAGCAAATTCTTACAATATGGGTCGCATCTTCAATAAAGTGCAAAATAGTCAACTTTAAAGCCTATAATGCAGGTGGGATCTTCGATTTTATTACGTCGTTATACTGCTCGTTACATTTTCTCGTGTCACATTACGCTGTGTGTTAGCCGTAGCCTTTATATTTCTATTTCTATGAAAATTTGATGCCTATTAGAGTCCTATATGTCTTTATTTGACATTTTAAAATTGTGCATGGCGTGTGACTGTAAATTATTGGTTATGAGTTCCATCCCCATTTGGGGAAATATTTTTTTTATTTGACAGATTTTGTTAACAAAATAAAGCACGACTTTAAACATTCAATGTGTAATGTCTCGAAAATTAGGGAAAGAATTTTATTAACACCAGATTCCCTCAGCGTACCTATTTACGGCAGGCCTAGTGGCGGTGGAGGTAGTCCGCCCTCACACAGAGCGCTGGGTTAAAGGGGATTTTGGTGCCCTGAGGTTCAGGACGCAAAGTTACTTGTCGGGAGATCTCGCTGGTATGATACAAGTGTGATGTTTCTGTTGATTATGCGCATCACATACAAGCCGAATGCCAGGCTTGGGTCCTACAACACCACGCCTTAAACGTTTAAATAAGCGATGGCTTCGGGTTCAATTATTACTCGGAGGAACTATATATTTCTTTCATTTCATCAAGTGGTTATCGAATTCGCAACAATCACCCTTACTGTCTTTACCACGTTACCCTCAAAATATAATACAAAATCCATACAACCCTCACATTCAAGATTTCTCAAGCAAACACGCTTAACTAGTGGCGTGCTCAAAGACCGTGTCATTATACAATTACTGCGGAGACACAGTCGCTAGTCGCTAGTCGCTGCCCATGTTTGTGCAATGGCAAGACGTTACCGAAGATTGCACTTCTTTGACTGTATGACAAAGATTATTTTTAGGTTTTTTTTTCTTATTTTATGTTTTTTACGTGGTACGAGCATATGTAGAGCACGGAGAGTATCTATACGGTATTTCATCAGTTACAAATGTCGGGGGAATCTCCATAGTCCTATATAATTCGCATTAATGCACACTAGCAAATCATTACACTGGCTTCTTAGTTTTTTTGAAATATTTGGTCGTTATTGCTTACTTCGTTAAATAAACCAGCATTTTAGCAGAGAGGGGTAGGCAGACGGAGCCCAGAAACACTTTCTTCTGGAGTTTCCGTCCGGATTCGAGACATCGCGTGTAGAATAGTGGAACTCAACGCCGCGCTTTGTTTCAGCTGGAGAATTAAAATAAAATAATGATGATGGTGATGATCAAATGTTAATTATTTAGCAGATCTATCCAATATGATACTCTTTGGTATCTAAACATTTCACGGGGCATGGAGCATGACGCCCAGCAATATTCCTTCTCAAACTTGAAGCTTTACAAATTTGTATTTACATAATAATTGTTCCTTAACACGATGGTGTTGGGTTCAATTTCGTTTGCCACTTTCAGTTTTACTTTTGCAAGTTCACTTCAGTACTAGTTTGACATTTTCGAATTGATAACATCTTTGCTGTGCACGCGATTAGGTACTTCCATTACGTGTATAACGTATACGACTTTGCTAGTTTGGAGAAAAATACAGTTTTAGGGTTCCCTAGGGTCCCTCAGAATTTAAATGTAGGATACCATTGCTCAATCGTTCATTTGTTTATTTGCAAAGAGTGAAGCTAGTGTTAATACACTACGTTCCAATCACACTGGAAGAAAGTTAGTATTTCTAAGTAAGGATAGAGTTCTCAACCATCGAGTTTACAGTCACACACTATCCCTCTGCGTCAGATGCATTCAGTGTTTTTTAGCGTCACGCTGTATCGCGTATAATTAGCTAAATTGAACCTGAGAAGTGTTGAATCACTTATCATTCTGGAGGCGCTGTGTGTTGTGTGGCGGAACTCTACGCTGCACTTTCCCTCGTTACAAGAAATGAAAATATTAAATAATTCCTTTCTCTCTAGTGGGTTTAATTTACTCACAATCTGACGTGCTTACAGTCGCACGCTTGAGCCCCTGCCCCACGGCTAGCCTCCATTGTTAATATAATAACATTCTCAATTTACCGTTCATTAATTAACAGATATTCTACTTACACAATATCGAACTTGTTTATCTTCTATCTTTTGTGGAATCCTAAAACAACATCTAGATTTCAGTCTAGGTTTATTTTGTAACCAACTTTATTCTATACATTTACGAAATCCACAGCAACGGCAACAGAACTTTTCTCATTAGAATCAAGCTTATAATTTATGTTTTACTCAGTAACCCTGCGGCGTTACGTAAATATTGTAAAATTTATAGCTTCAAAAATTAATATAAATGCTATTTAATTATACACTCTGAGTTTTAACAGTGGTGGAACTTTTGTAATATTTAATATTTTGTTCTAAATTAACTCTAGACGCAATTAACGTCTTAATTTTCATATAGTTCGATAGTTTTCTTTTTTTTATAGCTTCTCGCTTTATCCCGCACTTAGCAGAGTAGGTAGAGTGAACCTAGTGACCTAGTGTTAAGACACTTCTTTCTCCATTTAAACACTCTGTTCCCCACTTTCCGCCAAGTTCTGGAGATATCGCGTGGTATCAAATTCGCGTATTGCCCCATCACCAGGGCTAGAAAATGAAAATATTAAATTTATTCCCTCATGTCGGAATCGAACCCACAATTGTCGCGTTTTCTGTTGCACATTGGTTCCCCTGAAACGGCGGTCACAAGTTAGATAGTTATATGTATAAATTTATTTTTATACTATTCTCGATGAACAACCATCAAATGCTTCACTGTCCTCTATTTACCTATTTCATTTTACTTTGTCTATCCGAAGAGAAATATCCTTAATTAAATACGAATATTCTACGAGTTAACCCAGTGTTTTTTTTTGCTGCATCTCACATATAGCAGAGAAGCCAGAGGGCACTTCGTTCAAGATGCACCATCTCATTTTTTACACAATATTTTAAATCAATAAAAAAAAATTAAAAAATCTTTTTTCTAAGTGACAATTACTAAAGTACAACACTAAGCGTCCCTTCTATTTTCTCTCAATATACAATTTTGTTTCAATTTTAATAGAGGCTGTCATCACCGGGCTATTTGCGAAGCTTCCATAATGACTTCACTGTTAACTGTATATATTTTATTCAAGCGGAATTGAACCTTGTACCCACGTAACAGGGTTAAAAATACGTGGATTTACATTAATTTGTAATTTCAAAATGCACGCTAAAGTGCAATAGTAACGTTCGAAGTAAAATTTTGACAATTTGCTTGTAGCGTCCGTTGCGGTCGTTTATTTAATTCATTTTATATTAGGAATTAACTTTTTTTTATTTTTAGCTTTATATTGTATATATGTAGGTATATAGCAAAGTAGACAGAGGGAACAAGTTAAGAGACGGTTAAGACACGATTTTCCCAACATCCTACCCAGTTTTCGAGACATTATTTGTGGAGTAACGGAGCTTAACTGAGATGCTGTTACCGTAACGCCACGACGGGTTTATCTTACTAAGTTAACAACTCCTTAAAGTATTTCATTTTCTCGAGTGGGGATCGAACCCAGAACCTGTTGTGCTTACAATGGCCGCGACTTGGCCCCTACTACGCCATGACTGGCCTCTGGTAATTTTTTTATTTGTTATTTCGGACGGTCGTGTAAAGACAAATGTTGAACTTTGCTTTTGCCAAATTGTAATATTTGTATTTATTCCCCTTTTTTCTTTGTTTTACATAGAAAAGTGCTCTTACTCATTAATAGAATAGGGACAGAGAAATGAGTGTTAAAACATTCCGTTCTCCTCGCGAATAGGCACGAGGCATCATTACAAGTTATATAAGATTTTTTTTTGTTTTCAAAAAAATATATAAACATTCTGTCGAGCAAGAATCAAGTCTGTTAAGTTAAGTGTACAGACACTTCTCTGCATAAGAAAATGTCTTCTTGCAAATCCATGTAGCATTTTGTGAAAAGCAGTTTTGTTAAAAGTACTGGAATTCGAAAAATTCAATTTCCTTTCTGTAAATTTAGTATAGAGTGTAAGAAATAACCGGTACCCAGTCGTAGCTATCCCTCGGGATACGGGAAGAATGTAAAACATAGAGAATGGAGTAAAATTATATGTACTCCTGTTGGAATGTGTCTGGTGTGTTTTATAGTGTACAATATGTCGTAACGAGAAAAAAAACCTATTAAGTGACGAAATGAACAGGTTGCCCGCTGTTGGCTATTGTAACAAATAATTTCGATCACAGCCCAAATTAAAAATTCTGGACAAAATTTTGGATTTAATTTAGTTTTACGTTATGTGGGAGATCCCATATACGCAGGGCAGGTAGAAGGTACCTGGGACCTTAGTGTTAAAGACACTCTGTTCCCATTAAAAACTTCCATTCCTTAAATTCTTTCGCCCAATTTTGGAGGTATTGCATATATTTTGAGTAGAGGAACTCAGTGCCGCGTTTTGTCTGGCGAGAAAATTATTCAATATTTCATATTTTCAAGTGGGAAACGAACCCACAACGCCATAATGTGCTAAGTTAATTTTTCAATGGTTAAAAATATGATTAAAATATTTATTTGTATAAAATGTTATCTTTTCAAAATTCACATAAAAACCTATAATTATCACACGAGCAATTTATACGACGATAATTAGTACTAAGTAATAATTCGAAGTAGTTGAAGCGTTACGTTGTAACACCTGTCAAAGAAGTTATAAGGAATGGCGTGGACGTGCGGTTACTGCTTCAGACACGAAGACATCGTGCACACCCAGTACTAGCTGAAATAAATGAAAATTATAATTATGAATGTTAATAAATAATATTACAGTTTAGAGCGGTTGTGCCAAATAAATTGTACAATAAATTGAAAAAAATGAATTAAAAGATTTTTCTATTTAAAATATTATTGAGAAAATTAGCTCGTTAAAATAATGCAATCATAAGAAAGTAAAAAATCGATCTTGTCATTCAAACCAATCATTAACACAAATACACTACTATTGTTGTTGTTATTTATTCTTATAATTTGTTTCATAATAGGGTAGGCAGAGAGAACCTACTATAAGACACCCCGCACCCAACTCTTCAAGATTATCTAACGAGATATTTGCGTTTTGAGTAGCGGATCTCAACACCGCGTTTTGTATATCAGAGCGGGGAAATAATATACGTATATTTATTTCCATCAGGGGTGATCGAACTCACAACCATCATATTTACGGACCTACTGCGTCGAAGCAGCCTCAATATTATTATTATTTATTTCATTCACAAATCACCTGTATCGATTATTGCCATTCCAACGATCGCACAATATAAATAATAGCTGCAAGGAGCGAAAACAGAAGGGTGTCAATGGAGGGTTACCGATCCAGAACAAAAGATAAAAGGGGGTGTAGACGTGAAAATAGTAAAGAATTTATGATAATTGAATTTTTTGAACGTTTAACGCCTTTGTTCTCCTTGTAATTTCATTTTTATATGAAACTCACAAACGTATGGATATTATATTCGACGGTTCTCATATGGTTCGTATATATCGACTATTGGAAATTTCTTGTAAAAAGAAAGTTAGAAAAGATTTTATTAAGAGTCGTGCATGAACTATGTGGACCTATATTATAAAGAAAAAAGAGAGTGAAAATGAAAAGAAAAAATATGAAACGTGCTTTATATAAATAATTTTCTATTTAGATGATTACAATGAGGTCATCTTAAATAAAAATCAGCTTCAGGCTGTAACCCGCACACAGTAGGGTAGGCAGAGGGAACTTAGTGTGAAGACATTCCGTTGCGACGACACTTTCTGTCGAATTCTGGAGGCATTGAGTTGAGTAGCGAAGAGATGAGAGCGGAGAAATTATAAACACACATACAGTTACACACTCGCCCCTCAAGAAACAAACTCGTGAAACAAACGGCCTCAATCGACGGCCGAAATCTATAATACAATATATCTAAAACAAAATAATTTCCAATATATATGAATATTCAAAACATATTAAAACTAACCGACATGGGTATAAATTAAAGTGTAATATTACCATTACAAAACCGACGCGGGCGTCCAGCTCGCCAGTGTCGCCAGAGCCCATATAGCATAATAGCTGATCTGGTACATAATTAAGCCGCGGTTAATTCATAATATTCATTAATACAACGATGCTAATAATTATCTATTCGGCAGATGCATTAGCATTTATATAAATTTATTTTGCTTGTAGGAAATAATTATGATATTTAATATTGTTATTTTCTTTTAGTTAACTTTATAAAAAAAATGTTTTAGAATAAATATTAATCTAGTATTTGTAGCAAGTCGTATTTATTCTATAGTGCGATTGTAAAGGAAAAAGGTTGCGGGTTCAATTCCCACCCCAGGAAATGAAATATTTAATGTTTTCATTTCCTCGCTCTCGTAACGAGGCAAAGGTCGGCGTTGAATTCCGCCACTCAACACGAAATGCCTCCAGAATTCAATGGAAAGTGGGAAACGAAAGAACGTTGTATCTTAACATTAGGTTCTATCTGTCTACCCTGCTGCTGTGAAGGTGATTTTAAAAAGGAATAATAATTCCTATTTTTTCGTTAATTAATTTAACTCGCATAACTAGACCAATTCTTGTAGCTTTAACAGACGAATAAAAATACATTTTTGATAATTTAATAATATTTAAATGTTAATTGGTGTCCCTGCACGACACTGATGTAATTACATTATAGCTCCACTCGTTCAATTAAGTTTTAATGATGCGTATGACTAATATAACCTGACATTCTGAGTCTCAAGTAACATAGTTTCCGAAAGGAACATAAAATATAATGGGTCATTAAGACAGCGCACTATCGGAGCACATTACTGTTATGTACACATTAGCTGACACCCTGCTTGATGTAGTCGGAGAGCCGTGTAATGAAGATAGATTGTGTTGAACTGGTTACCTAGTGTTGAAAGAAAATTGGGAGAGTGGAGAATGATATCATTGGGAGGGTTAGGGGGGAAGCAGATGGAACGTGCCCACCCCAGAAATCTAGTGCCCACTACAGAATTTTAATTTAAAATAAAATAAAACGGAGAAAAAAAACCTTTATACAAAAAAGTCAGTTTGGTATTATTTTTACTAAATTGTATTTTTTTAAAACAAAAATGTTAAATCATATTACAATATTTAAATTTCGCGCCACATTGACATTGGACAACTGTAGGATCCTTCTCTATTTTAATGTTTATGTACAAATAAAAAATAATATTTTATTCTTAAGTATCAATATATGGTTCTATTAAAGAAAGATTTTCATCTTAAAATATACATTTATTAGAGAATACAGAAAAAATCTTTTTTTCAGTTAAGTGAACTGAAAACAGAAAACATTTTTCCTTTCTTAAATTTCGTTCATGTACAGATGTTTCATAAATTTGTTATATATATAAAAAAATTGAACTGTGAATGAAGTAATATTATGAAATATAAATAATTTTTAATAATAATAATAATTTCTCACTACCAGCTTTTATACTACAAAGGGCCCTGTTGCTCATAGGAAACTAAAACGTTTGTTTACTATTCGTTCAGAGACGGGCGACTACGCTGAAGCAAGACACCGGGTGGTTAATTAACGACTATTAAGAATAATTAATGGTTAAATCTCTTCCTTACACTGTATTAAATTAGGATTTAAAAAGATATATAGTGTCGTGGTGTTGAAATTTATCTAGTTAGGTATCATTTTTGTTTTTGTTCGTGATTTTGAATTTTTTTATATGGTAGGTTATAATAATATTTAGGTTAGTCTCGTGCACATACTTGAAATTAAAGCACAATATATTAAAATTTTAGACAAGATAAATTTTGAAGTATCTACATGTATTGCTACATACATAAATGAAGTAAGTGTTTTAACTTAACATTACTTTCCCTCTGCGTATCCTGCTATGTGCGAGAAAAAGCGGGAATCTAATAAAAATATAATATGTTGCTTATTTGGTATAACACTGACGTGATTATTATTTTTTTCTACATCAAACACGACATTATGTATGAGAAATGTGTGAATCCACAATTAGCTAAAATTATATAAACACAAAAACAACAAAAACAAATTGAAATTCAACAAAACGTTTCACAGCGAACTAAGAAATAAAGAAACCCAAAACAAATTGTCATAGCGCGGGTGCAGCATGTGTAACCGGCGTTTTAATAAAACAAGCCTTATCATATCTCTACAAATATACCATATTGTGTGGAATATGTAATGAATACGTACGTACGGGCGTTCGGTGGATTTTTCTCTTTAGATTCTGGTGTACGGGTGTACTACTTATTATATATTTATTTGACATGTACCTACTATGTGTAAATTAGCATTGCTTAAGGTTCTTGATGAGGAATAATTATTTTTTTTATATTACTCTGTAAAATTCAAACTTTAAAAATAGTGGTAAAGTAATTTTAAAAAATCATAGAGACAAATCATTACAAATTTTTACTATGGGGATTATAGACTAGAGCTTCTATTGATTATTATTAAAAAAAAAACTAAACTAAAGATATCTTAGGACAAATGTATTTCTTTGGCCTATGGTATAATAGAACCCAAATCATTTATTGTGGCTTTCTGACCAGGTATTTCTGTCATATACATATACAACCTCAAAATCAAAGAAATAACTCGTAAATTTTTTTTATAAACAACCCAAATGAAATTAATTGAAATACCCGTCTACGTTGTCACAATACCTACTCAAATATAAGTAGGTATACATAAATTTCAATTAATTTCATAAACACGACATAATTAATCAACGTCCTCAAGTGAATGAACTTTTAATTACGCGTCAATATTCACGCACCGTTTGAACACTTTCCCGAACAATTATACAATAACGTTTTCCCTTTTAGTATAAGTAATATGTATGTAATTTTTGTAATTATATTAAATATCGGAATTGTTATTTAACTTCTTGGCGATTATTGTATAATTAAATGCGCTGCATGAGTGTGTAAAGCTATGGCCGCGGGTTCATTTTCCACTCAGGGTAACAGTCGTACATATATATTTTTTTATTACTGCAGCATTAAGTTTCATCAAGCAAAAGGCAATGTTCCAAATTCAGATGGAGAGTGGAGACTACTAAATGAAAAAGAAATATGATATGCGGAATCCTTAGGAAATATATGAGAGCAGAGAAATTTTAAATGAAATAAATATCCCAAAGTATCGAAAAACTGGGAATAGAAAATGAACGAAAATTCACGTTTTACAGGTGAAATTTAGGAACATAAAAATTTAAATAGTAACATATAGCAAGCAACGATCATAAAGCTAACACAAAATAATTAACAAAAGGAAAAAATGGCAACAATTCGTATAAATACAATAAAAGTCACTCTATCTATACAAACTTGTCCAAACTTAATACGTGACTAGTAGTAGATACGATTCTGTAAACAAAGTGTAATATCGGCGTACATTCTAGAACTATCTCAATATCCAGTGTTTAGCGTTTGCTGTATAAATGTCGATCGTTTCAGTTATAGCCTTACACGAAAGTCGTTCGATATCGTTAGCAACTATTTAACTGGGAAAATTAGCCAGCGAACAAACTTCGTCTTCACCCTCGTGCTGGTCTCCATTATACAATATACAGAAGCTGTTGTATATGTTTACTAGAAGGATCTCATTTATTAGCTTCGCGCTCTTTCCACCATAAGTTGGATCAGAGTCGATGCCAATAATATAACATCCAGTTCTTTCTTTTGGTCTTGTATGATTTTTCGTATTTAGGCAGAGGAGAAACTAATGTTAAAACACTCCACCAAACAACCCCAAAACAACCAAACCCCCTCTTTCCGCCAAACTTTTGAGCTATTTAGCTTAGGACCAGAGTAATAAAATGAAAATAATTCATTCTTTCGAGTAGGAATCGAAATCACGCGTCCGGCTTACAATGTTATTTATATGATAAATATATACATACACTCCATTCTCCTTCTTTTTCCCTTCTTCCCTACAAGAAACAAATAAATAAAGATAGTTAGTGTAACTATAATACATTCTCTTCTAGAAAACAATTCTCAATGTACACAATAGAGTCCTGAGTTGGTCAGCATTCGTGTGTAGTTAGCTGGCGTCCGCTCGTTATCTGCGAGTTAGCCGGACTTAGAGGGAAGGATTAGGATATGAGAGATCTTAATGTAACTTTATTATATATAACTATATATATACATATATATGTTAATTATATAGTGTCGGTGTCGGTACTAATTTTGGCTAGAAAGCTATGTAATGTTATGTTTGTAGAGTTAGAACTAATTGCATGAACATAGAAATATGTTAATGCCATATCTAAAATGCAATGCGAGTAAAGTAATTTATTAACAGTACTTTTTATTTATCATTTACGATACAGAATTTTGGTGACGGGGATACAATGGCGTCGGTTATTGGTTTGATCCTCTGTTAGTTGATTGGGAGAAAATAGGAGTAGCGTTGAGTTCTGCTACTCAGCACTTAATGTCTTGAGGAGGACTGTCATCATATTAGATTTACGGCGTTCCCTGTGAAACTCCCGTGTAACCTTCATTTTAAAAAAAATTAAGACTACATAGCAGTTAAAATTGGTTTTTCAAAAGATTGTTCAGCTGTGTGACAGTTATTAATTACACTTTTACTCAAATTTTAATAAAATACATATACAAATATAATCTATATATTTATGAGAAACTCTTCTGTTATTAAGTGACAACGTACAGACGAAATTTCCGAATATAGAAAGTTACTAGCGACAACTTTTGTCACAAACAAATTAGATTTTAAACGTCGTCCTAAATAAGTAATGCTTAAAATGCGTGAATTGTAAAGTGTCAACCTAAAATAGTCTTTCATAATAGTAACTGGTCTGTCTCCTACATACACTTCCAGACAAAATGGTAGTGGTACGTGTTTTTTATTTATTTTCGGTATTGAGTTGAGGAATTGGAGAATAGGAGTGTCTTAAGAGGAAAGAAGTGTTTAAATACAAGGTTCCTAGGTTCCCTATGCCTACT
The DNA here is from genome assembly GCA_036379175.1 of Heliconius cydno galanthus. Lineage (NCBI taxonomy): Eukaryota > Metazoa > Arthropoda > Insecta > Lepidoptera > Nymphalidae > Heliconius > Heliconius cydno. Next base: position 1,538,599 of record JAKRZM010000891.1, on the reverse strand, counting down.
CTGTTATGTACGGGATACAGCGTGAAACTAAAAAATAATAATAATATTTCATAAAAAAAAATTATAATAAAATATTACTCTCTGTTGGAGTAGAATCCACTACCAAATAAGCCACGATGGCCTCATTTTTTTTTCTATTCCGTATTCCGATTGTAGCAAGGTAAGCAGAGAGAAACTAGTGTTAAGACACTCCGCGTCTCACTTTCCACCGAATTCTGGAGGCATTGCGTGTTGAGTGACGTAACTGAACGCTGCGCTTTTATATATTTCTAATATAAAATTATTAATATTTATAAATTGTAAATTTAATTTTAACACAAGTGTACATATGAATGTAACTAAAGGTTCAATTTCACAATCAGCGGTCAGCCGGTTTTCTAAGTTAGTCCATTCCCTTCGGATATTAAATGTCTATGATACCTTATATAGATTTCTTATTTCATACTACTGTTAAAATGCAAGGTTATTTTATAGAATTTTAGGACAAAATTATGATTATTTAGCCCAAATATTAATATTAATGGGGGCCACTCGTGGCAAAAGTGCGACCCTAAACGTCGTCACGACGAACGACTCACGGTCGTGAGTTCGAATACCACTGGAGGGAATGAAATAATTATTCGAAGCATTGCGTGTTGAGTGGCGGTACTCAACGCCGGGCTTTTGCCTTGGCTAAACGAAATAATTATATTATGCAAAATTTACTATTAATAACTGTCCAAACAACATCCTTCTTTACTTTAACGTGAACAGTACGGTCAACATTGTGGCCGAAAGTTTTATTGTTACGTAAACTTATCTTGCTTCGTCCTAAGTAAGCCAAGTTAGGCTCGGTTAGCGTCTGATCAATCCGTTGAAGGGCAGACTGGGGTCAAACTATTAAATTGTATCAGAATTTTCTAGCTTGTAAAGTCGGTGGTTTTAAATGACTATTTTAATATTATGTATTTCTCGTTACTTATCAGATTCTATTTTTTCTCGCTATTAATATCCATATTATTTTCGCTCGTATAACATTATCATGAATTTTTGGCCCATTCCCTTATGTTGACTTTAAAACATTGGAATATTTTCTAATTAGACGTAAGTTAGACTATATTTGTATTCTTATGTGTGTATGTGTGCATGTTTACATTCATTATGTCTGCCTGTCGTCATCTGTTTGTCATCATAGCTCTTAAATGAATGAACCGATTTTGATCAAGTTTTTTTGTTCAATTGCTGTTTCCTAATTAAAAAAGGATATATATTACTTAAGTTATTCGCATCAAGGGTTTCTTATGTTGTTTTATGTATTTTTCGATTTTTTGAACTTGGGTTTAGATTAATATTATCATAACGCGAAAATAAAAACAACTCATATCTCCAAGTGATAATTGTAAATAAATACAATAAAAAATATAAAATTGACTTACGTACAAAAGTTTAATATAATAAACTATAATAAAATAAATATTCAATTTAAAAATAAAGTAAAAACACACAACCTAAGTAGAGTAGGTCATGTTCGCTCGAGGTTTAATACTTTCATTAATATCAACGTGAGTTACGTTATGGCCAATGTAACAAATTATCTAAAGGAAATAATATGTAATGTAAGGTTAGGTAACTATTGTACAAATATTAATTGATACAGGTGTTAGTTACGAGTTCGATTCCTATCTGGAATTATATTTATATTAAAAGTGTATGGGTCGTCGTGGCGCTGGGGAACCAGCATGTGGTTGCAATCGCAAAGGTTGTGGTTGTTCTGTCTATGGAGGAATGAAATATTAAACATTTTCATTTCTTCGTTCTGGTAACGAGGCAAAGCGCGGGGTTGAGTTCCACCACTCAACACGCAATACCTCCAGACTTCTGCGAAAACTAGAAACAGAGTCTTAACACTAGGCTCACAATGTGTCTCCACAGACTAGTGTTAAAACTCCGTAAAGATGACATTTGTATGTGAAAAATATGATATTTGTATTTTTAATAAAACTATCAATCTTGAAATTTATTAAAATCTATAATAATCCTAATAAACAATAATTTAACAACAATTTATTTTCAATGAACATCGAATATGAATCATAATTATCTAAAATTAAATTGTTATTTCAATTACTTCCCATTGTGAAACCATCTCGGAACCTACTTCGTACGTACGAGCGGGCGTATCCGGACCGACTGAAACGAACCGCGAAAACTGAAAGCGTTGGATAATTAACTAGTTGCGAGTATGAAATAATAGTTTTACTAATGAAAATTCCTCGAATAAAATTTACTTATTTCACGGACGTTAATCTAGGCGTTACGGGTATATTAATAAAAAAACAGCTTCACTCTTATTCCCGCAAAGCAATTTTTTAAAACCACTTTTTGGCGAGTTTATAAAACAGCGTGTTTGACTGACGGATGTTAAAGTCATAATTTAAAATTCGTCTCTGATTACCAGAGCGGGAAAACGATAACATTTTTCTCTCTCGATGTGAAATCAAACTTGCAACCGTCAGGTCTTTAGTCAGACGCAATACCACTGTTCCAAAAATTTTAAGATGCATGGGGAACGGAGTATCTTGACACTAGGTTCCCTCTATATACGGGATATAGCGTGAAGGTAGGAAAAGTTTTTTTTGCTGTTAAGTATAATAAATGCGTTACACCCGTTCTCGTTTAGAAAGTGAGATTACGACAGCGTTACAAGTTATGATACAATACCGTTTGTTTTATTGTGCACTGATTAATTGTTCGTGTCTAGAGTCAGGGTCCGTAGTCTATTGTATAATAAAATTAATATTTTAAGACCTAACGACTAATATTTGCTCTAAGAGACGCTTATTTTTTCTTTGTTCCTTTCCTTTTATTCAGCTTCATGATGTATTTGGCGTGTAGCGGGCAGGATATAGCCAGAGGGATCCTAGTGTTATGACACTTTACTTTTCCCTTTCCGCGGAATTCTGAAGGCATTGCGTGTTGAGTTACGGAACTCAACGCCGCTCTTTTGCTGCGACACCGAAGCGAATAAATAAACATTTTAAATATTTCAAAATAAAGGAATTGAATCGCAACCTGTCGCGTTTACAGTCACGCTACTGCGCTGTGCTACTGCGCCAGGACTGGTAAAGACATACAAACAGAACATATTGCTATAGCTCAATTGTACACAAATATGTATATTTGTAGGTAGAACATTTGAATGATTAGTAATAGCGCGTCTATCTCCACCTCAAAGGCCGGCAACGCACCTGTAGCTCCTCTGGTGCTGCATGGGGTCGTGGGCGGCGGTGATCATCATCAGGTGACCCGAACGCTCGTTTGCCTAGTCCTTTTTCCATAAAAAAAAAAGCTTTATGCTGGCAAAATTTCTACATTTTGGTTGAGAAAAATATCAAATATTTTAATCAGCGTATAGTTAATTGAATACAATAAACCAAAATAAAGAATCGTGAGATCCAACGCCGTAAATAAACAAATTAATGCCTTTGCCTTCAAATAAATAGCGTTTTTTTGCCATTAAGGATTTCAAAAATAGAAACAAAAAATGTTGTGTCTAAATATAGACGTAATGGTTGAAAACGTAAAACATTTACGTGTAGGGTGTCTATGCAGTATTGACTACTTAATTTAAATTTGGCCATTTTCTTCTCCAACGTTTGCTTCTATTTTGCTTCGATTCCCTCTCGAGGAAATAAAATATTCGATGTCTTCATTGAAAATTAAATGTTTGAAAGTTTAAATCCAATATTTTTTACATTTTTAAACTGTTATGTTCCATATTTAGGAAAGAAAAACATTTATTTAAAAAAAATAAAAAAAAATTTACGCGTCTTAGACTTGTGACTTCTTGGACGGTTTCTAAGAGGCGCTGGTTTCTAATAGGTTAAATTTATAATAGGCAAATATTTATACGTTTTCTAAATAAATATTTTTTAATCTGATGTATTCATATACACATACAAAGCAAATTGAAAACAACTTATTTTTTAATTACTTAACCCGAATACAAATATATACTCTCATATAACATTTCAGTATTTAGTAACAACTTAGCAAAATTCGTACGTTTCACAACTAGCATTGTGCCCTTCTACTTGCTGTACTAGAGGGGGCTAAGTAACTCACAGTCGTCGGTTACACCTAGTGCAGTGTAGATCGGAAACAGATAACATTTTAAATTTAATAATTAAATATACATACAATAATTAAATAAACATGTGTGGGGATATGGGCAAAGCTGTATTGCGGGCTCTGACCGGAGCGCTGCTCTGTACCCTTGTGTCAGATGCGGCTTATTTAGAAGTAAGTTGATATTTTACTATTTAGATATTTGAAACATTCGCTTGACTATAAAGTATGGTTGTGGGTTCGATTCTCACCTAGGGTAATGAGTTATTTTCATTTCTCCACTCTGATAACATTTTTTTTTTTTTTTTTTTTTTTTTT
>JAKRZM010000891.1:1508199-1523743 GCA_036379175.1 Heliconius cydno galanthus | reverse complement strand
GAGGTTATGAGTTGATAGTTAAAATTTAAAAGACACATTTTATTTTCTTCTTTTTAGAGCATTTAAATAAAAGCTTTTTCTAAAAATGATTTTTTGCTTATAATTTATTGAAAACTTAATTTACTAAATATTTTATAAAATTTTTAATTAAGAGCAATGTAATTAGATGACGAATGTAGGAATTCTTTGCCTTTGAATATTTTACGTTACTATTCTTTTACGTTTGTTTTCTTCTTGATTCACTCTGTATCCTGTAACAGGATAGACATAGGAAGCATATTATTAAGACACTCCAAGAGGGAAATGAGGTAAATTTTCGTCCAAACGTTTGTAATACAAACGATATACAAAAACGAAGAAATAACGAAAAACGGTGTTCCAATATAACACTCTCTCTCCCTCCCAACTCAAAGCCTTTACCAAAAAGCCAGAATACCCAGAAAAAAACCACCGAAAAAGGACATTTAGTAGTCCAACAAGCAATATTGCTGACCGAATGTGAACTTCGATATAACGCCGTGCCCCATCAGTGCATTGTGTCCGTGTCAATTATCCAACGAAAAATAGACAAAGGGAAATTTCGCAGTTACAATTTTGACGCTACAAACATCGGGTTGAATGATTGAATTTCGACTCCGTTGAAAACGAAAATGCTCGACGTCCATCATTTTTTGATGTTAACTCTTTTTGAGGTAAGCGGCGGTTTTTTTTATTGAATTTGCTATGTCTTGGATGGTAGAGTTGATTTTTTTAGTTCAGATACTTTTTTGAAATTGAAGTCGGTAATGAAATTTGTGATATATATATATATCACTCTATATGTATTTTTTCTTAGTATCTAAAATTATTCGTCACAATCGAATCCATAATACTATCTCAGCATAAATAAAATATTTAACCAATTATACAATAGGTCACATTTCATAAATAATTTGGCTTTGCAAAGTGTTTATTAACAAATTATTTTAGTGAATATTTGTTCTGTCATTATTATTGTAGACTTCAAATATATAAGTCAATGTTTTCATTGAAATGAATTGGGCATTCTATTTTATGTTTGATAAAATTTTGATAATTAATAACAAAGTAAATATAACTAATAATTTATGCTTTTATACGAGTAAAACTAATATTTTGTTTTTAATTTCGTTTTTAAGGTTTTGTACCTTAAAAGAATAAAAACTGAGCCTTAATAGGATCACTTGGTTGTGATTGTATTATGATATTTGTAGAGGTAATAAATAATTATTATCGGGAAAGATTATAAAGACAAAAAAATGTAAAACTATTGGGCTTGTTTTTTTTTTAAATAATCTTCAACAATTTACTTGTTACTGGTTACTCTTGTCTAAAAAATCTTCAAGATAAAAACTTTTTATATAGCCTTACTTAACGTAACATTAATTTAATAATCTATTATACTGGTCCTTTTAGTTAAAATTAGTTTACTTAAAACATTCCCTAGAGGTATTTTATTTAAAGCAATTTCTAAAGAAAATATTTCTCAATAAAAAACAACACTACTAAAGTTACCAAGACGATGTTTTCAATTGATTTTTTTCCTAGAATCACTCAGACAAGCTTTTCGCAGTAAAAGAGATGTTGATATAATTAAAATCTTAGTATTTTATATATAGAAAAACATTTTGACGTTAAATATTTATAATGAACTAGCGGCCCGCTCGCGGTTACACCCGCGTAAACTATGTTATTATTAATTTCTGTCTCCATGACTACGTCCTAGTGACGTCTATGCAAAATTTGAGACTCCTAGCATTTGTAGTAACGTAGTTTCATACAAACTTTCGACCCCAAAAACAACCCCTTAGAAGTCGAGTATTGCAAATTCCCGTCTTAGCGAGCACCTACGTCCTATAAATAACTCCTATGCAAAATTTGAGATTCCTAGCACATGTAGTTTCTGAGATTTCGTGATGAGTGAGTGACTTTTCGATTTTATATATATATAGATAAATATATACGTAAATGTAGGGGTAATTCCCTAAAAGCAGTAAAAAAGAAGCAACAAATTCGCGCAGGCAAATTAACAATACTAATTTCGTCAACTCTAATTTTATATACTTACTTGTTCTTTAAAAGTTCGTTTGGATAATATGAATTAATTGCTTAAACTTTTAGAAGATAGTTTGCTTAGACTTTGGCGGAGTAAGACAACTAAACGGTAAAAGTTGTTAGAGTTCGTGAGCTTCATTCAATAATTATTTTAGTTATTTGCCTTTGAAACTTTTGGAAATTGTACAGCGGGTACTTAGATTCAAAAGGAAAATATTTTAAAGACAATGTTTGGAGTCTTCTGTATTTATAAGGAGATAATTTAGCTTTACACTGTATCCTGCACATAGTAGCTTAGGCAGAGGCCTTCTCCACTTTCAATATTTCACAAACTTTAAATTTTTCATTCCATGAGAGGCAGGGATTATTCAGTAGAAAAACTAAAACAAATCTCTCTTTTCTTTGCTTTTGTTTAAGATAAAGAAAAAAATGTACATTCTATTTGTAATTACATTAACTTTACAAGTACATATAAGTGTATATAAAGTGTCGACATACGGAACTCAGCACCGAGGTTTTTCTAATAGTGTTTAAAAATGAAAATAACTTATTACCCTGAGTGGAGTATTCCGTTTACAGTTAGGCCATGCGGCACGACAGCCTCAAACTATTCCTTTAAATATATTATTATAATATATTTAATATGTCAAAGTAAGTAAGTTAATGCATTTCGTCGTCCATGTTATCTTAGAATAGGTAAAAGCTGGTTGAGAGCTTTACTATGTTTACCATTTGTGAATATAAAACGTCATCGTAGTCACGACATATGTATACGTACATAATAGAGTTTAGTTATAAAATTTGAAAAGAAATTTTAAATTCAAACATTAAAATGAAATATAATTCAATAGACATTATAATAGTAGTATTTATGATTTTAAAAAATATAACTTTTAAAATTTTCTAAGCATACTTGCGATACAACGATAGATTTGAAAGGGCTTGGGTGTGCCATAAAGCCACTTTATGGCATGCGATGATGTGAGATTGAGAAACTAGGAAATCATGGAGAACGGAGTGTCTCGATACGAGTCTATCTCTGATGATTATTCAGCTATATTCATGAAATTGATATATTTTAAATTACAAATTCAAATTAAATAACTATTTTCTCAACTTACACAATTTTAATTTTCAATCCTCACATTATCCATATATTATCTATAACCATCACATCAAAAGATAAATAAATCCATCCATTTTCAGAACAATCGCACAATCTACCAGTTACTTACATATATACGAGTATAGGTTTTAAAACGCGAAATGTGACATTCACCAGTAATGTTTATCCACGATGGCAATCACGGATCAGTACGGTTTTATCGAAGTGCCGAGACATTTTTAATTAAAATAATTGTGAATCTTTTAAATGAAGCCCGTCGTATCGGGGAGAGCCTATCGCCCGTACGGGTAAAGTGCACTTTAAAGTGACAAAATATATCAATTAATTAATGGAATTTTTGTAATACATCAGCTTCAGAGTTGGATGGTATTTAAATTAAGTTTGTTTTTTACCAATGGAGGGTCAGTAACAGTTATTTACATATATTTTAAAGTATTTTTTCAATGATGTCAAACTATTATTGGAAATCTATAAATATCCAATAACATAGTACCTATACAAGAAGATCACAAACCAATATCTGTACTTCGTCTAATGGAATTGAAAAAGATTGGAAATATTTTAAAATATAGCGACCGTTAGGTTAAAAATTCAGTCCTGGGATCCATTTTAATCTATCACGTGAAACTTGTTAGGGAAATGGCGCCAGCTCATGTTCTAACAACAAATAATAAAAACAAATATAACATATATATGTATGTGGCGAGGTCGTTGTAGGGCAGGGGCATAAGTTGACTGTAAGCGCGAAGGTTTTGGGTTCGATTCCCACTGAGAGGAATGAAATACTTAATATTTTCATTTCTTCGTTCTAGTTACAAGGCACAGAACGGTGATGAGTATCGCCACAATTGTAACGATGATTTGGCAAAGAAAACCTAATTTGGAGAAACCTTGTTCATTGCTGTCAGCCCTAATTCGAGACGTAGTAGAAGTCAACACTGAAATTCAACCCCTGTCATTGTCAGTTAGCCCCTGTAACACTACACCGCGAAGTCGTCTTGTCTTCTTCCGTTGACGGCCTCGTTATTAATATATTTGTAAACATTGAGGTCGTCACAGGCGTAAGTTGTGGGTTCGATCCCCACTTGGCGGAATAAAATATTTAATATTTTCATTTATCATCATTGGTAACAAAGAAAACCGCCGCGTCGCCAATAATCACGCAATGCCTCAAGAATTTGGCAAAAAATAAGCTACGGAAGTATCTTAACACTACGTTATTAGGCTACCTATGTTTACACTGCTATAAGCGGGTAACTAAAAAATATATAAAATAACAATACAAAATTCAACTTCTACCAATCCTAAGTAACTGGTGTCTAATATAAATAATACTGTGAAATCCTCATGTGACAGCGTAATTGGAACTTTGAGTGGGTAAGAATTACATTTTTATACGTCTTGTATGCGCCTCGGGTAACATGTAAATAAGAAACATAAGGCATCTCGTATAAAAGGAAGTATGTATGTATGTAGGGTACCTACCCACGTTCCGCACGAGTGTCGTAAATTGCCCGATATTCCTGACGGTTTTTTTTGGTATATTTTGTATTTGAATATCTTACTTTTATTTGCATAAACAATTTTCTTAATATTTTTTTAGCTTTTGTGACATAAGAAATCGTTGTTATTATTTTTTTGTGTGTGCGATTTTATCAAGATTGGAAATAGTCATTTTAGACCAGCTCATTCTAAGATATTTAGAATACATATAGAAATTTGAACGTAGCAGGAAATGAACCCGCGACTCTCGTGGTGAACAATTACAAGCGCTGTAACGAAACAAACTATAATTTTATTATGTTCTTATCGATATACGCTGAAGTTCTTGTACGTTTTATTTGTTTCTAAATATCTTTCTTTTTTAATTTGTAAATAAAAAACTTCATTACTATCTTTTCTTAACATATTTCGATTTCCAACATTAGGGGGTGATAAGTTATTTCATTTCCTCGCTCTGGTAGCAAGACAAGGAGCGGCGTAGATATCCACCACAAAACAAGCAATGTCTCGAATATTGGGCGCTCAAAAGGGAGCGGAGTGTCTCAAAACTACGTTCTACGTTTGGTACTACGTTTTTTTTCTTTCTGCCTACCCTGCTATGTATGGGAAACATACATAACAAAAAATAATAAATTTCCAATAATACGTAGATAAAATCTTCCAACTGTACAGAAAGGACCTTAGATGTATGGCGCGAGGTGGGTCTTCTTCAGAGGAAATTTATGAGGTACCTGTGGGACCGCTTAGTGGGGCACTGAGATAGTAGGCCATTCCTGATATATTACTGACTATAAAACTGATATAAGAAATACTTAATGGCCACTCTGTTACGAAAATCTGTTGTGAATATATACGTACTCGTATCTATCCTATATTTGTAATTAAGAAGCTAAAGGATAATAACGTTTTACCAAACGATACAAGTGATATAGAATGTGCTCGGAGCTGCAAATTGTAAGAGTCTAAATTCGAATGGTTTCCTATTAATATCTGAAGACTAATATTCACTTCGAATTCGGGAGGAAAGCGTAGAACGGAGTGTTTTGACACTAGGTTTTTCGGAACAAGATGATTTTACAATAGTTAATCCTATTGAGTGACTAACATCGACATTTTATTTATGTGGTTTCTTATACGAATATAAAATAGTTTGTTATAATATAAATAATTTAAGTTAATGATTCCTAGTAATTAGAGTACGCACAGTTTGCTGACGATATAGTATCATATAAATCTTCAGTATGTCTGTCTAACGCATATTTACGGCGCTCTAGGGAATCTATTTGGGTATTTAGTTCGTTTTTTCGCTTGTTTTTTGTGTTGTTAACTAATTAAAAACGCATATACGTCGTTATTTATTAAAAAAGGAATTAAGTGGGTGATTTCGTTCCCCGTTTTCTGTATGGATGGAGAATGGAGAAACTAACTTTATTTACTTGACCGAGTGAAATGAACAGCATCTTTTAAAAGAATATATATAATTTTTAAAATATATACACATCTTTTAAACGAATATATATATTTTTTAAAATACACTACATACACTGCATTTCAAATTAATGAATATTAATATAACCACTATATTTTTTTTAAATATAAATCAATACAACATACAAAAGATAAGATAAGATAAGTTGAGAACAAACATTATAATCCACTTGTGTTTACACCACGTGTCCCCGTGTTAATTAGTCAGTTGTCGCTGATTGCGTTGTTTATGCGGAGGCACGGTGTGGGGTGTGCTTCATTTTGTTAAATAGCTAATGTTATTTTCTCTATGGTCTCGATTACTATCGAGATGATGTGAGAAATAATTTATAAACTTATGTTTTTGGAAATGTAATATATAAAAACGCAGCACGCACGCAGCAGTATAGGCAGAGGGAACGTAGTAAGACACTCCGTTCCCCACTTTCCGCCGAAATCTGGAGCCATTACGTGTTGAGTGGTTGATTTTGCCTAGAAACCAGACCGAATTTTATTTTCTCGAGTGGGGATCGAACCCAGAACCAGTCGCGTTACAGTCACACTTTGTGCCCCTGCGCACAACTGACATTGATTCATGAATTCGTTGATTTAACTTTACTGCACCATCACGACTTAAATAATATAAATATAGAATACGAATATATAACTTAACTTATAAAAGAAACATTTCCTCTCTTTCAAAGGTTTATTCTTCAAAAATGTAAACGTAGCTTAACGAACCAATAATCGCGAAGCACCACCCAGAAAGAGCGGTCCGTTCACACCTAATTTTGGTCAGAGCGCTTGGACGGTTAAGACGAATTCGCGATCTTTGTTATGCAATTTTAAATATTTTCTTTCTTATTTTGTAAAAAATAAAGAATAACAGAAAAATAATTATAAAACTAAGAAAAATCAAACGATATAGAAAATTAATCAATAAATAAGTAAACAAATAAAAAATGCCGATCCGCCTTTCCGCAGTTTCAGAATCTTCACAACAAAATGGAGTCTCGAACTGAATGAAGTGTCATTGTTTTTGTTAATTTGTGCGATCGTTCCGCTTTTAGTTTTCAAGTTTAAAACCCTCGAGCTACCAGAGAACTCCATTACGGGGCTATTAAATATGCGAAAACTGTGTACTTGTGCCGTTCGAGCGATCCAGGCAATCAGTGTCTAATAAAAAGTCATTCAAAATGTTTATTTGTTATACATTATTTGGGATGCTTGTCTTGGAATTAGACGAAAATTTAAACTTTTTAAGTAATTTTGTTTTTATACGTTGGGGTCGTTCGTGGTAGTAGAACCGTGTCTAAAGTTAACAGACGTTAACGTGATGATTGTGGGTTCGATTCCCACTTTGGGTTTGTGAACGATGATATATTATAATTATTTTTGTATCACCGCTCTGGTTCGCAAAGTATGACGCTGAGTTTTAATATTGTAATTATTTTTAAATTGTATTGATTTTTTTATAAAAAAATTGTGCTGCTCGATTGATATTATTCACATCAATCTTTTTATGAATTAACTAATAATATCTTCTAAAAGTATAAAAGATGGAAAAGCATACAATTTTCTAAAAGCTCCAATAAACTATTAGAACGAATTTACAACTAAGACTCAGTACAGTATCTAACTGTTGATAAAATTTTAAAACTGCTAGCGTCCATGTTTATTGGTTACGATTAGAAATAAATAGTTTTGAGAGTCGTTTCAGCGGAGATATATGAATATTGTTGATTTTGAATGGATATCGTTGGAGTTTTAGTTCAGTAAAGTTCAAAGTGCCGTAGTAAATAGGAAGCTTTAGTGCATTAGTACCAGTTTCATTGCTCATGAGTTCGCTTTTCTTTAGTACTATCTATATAGGTAGAATTAAATTAAATTTATATTATGCTAGGTAATGTTTAGCAGCTGTTGTAAATGATAATATAGATAATTAAAAATGTTAATATAGTCAACAATGATAATTTTAGACTAAATCAAAATTATAACAAAGGAAACAGTTATTCAGCAAATAACATAAATACCATACAATGACTACATGAAAGTGATTACTATAGTTTACTTACTTAAATAAAAGTTAAAAAAAAACAAACATACATCCGTACGTAACTCCTAAAATAAATACAACTAACAGATATAACTCCAATCTTACCACCTGTAACGTATCAGTAAATCTAATTAAAACAAGAATAGAATCGTCAAGTGTTCAAGCCCGAGCGGTGCGATACTCCGCTGTCAGGTAGACTGTGATTGGGTTGTCAAGAAGAAAATCGCTGTCGATTCCATTACGACACTCAATCATTGAAGATTTATATGGATACCTGCTATATTTAATTTTGAAGTAAGTATTCTTATTAAAAGATGTAATAAAAAGATATAATATGGGCTGTGGGTTCGATTTTCGCTTTAGAAAATAAAATATTTATTATTTTCCCTGGTGTCGACCCAAAGCGTGGCAATTTCAATCTGTTATAACATCTTGAAGAAATTTTTGAGAATAAAGATAACACAACATTAGCACTAGTAAAACATAGAAAATTGGGAATACAAAAAAAAATAAAAGTGCTATTCTCAGTTGTATCACCAAACAAAAAGAATTTGACAGTTCTTTTAATCTTAGATTTTTTGCAATTTTTACAAATTAAACTCTAACTAGACCAATGAATATAATTATTTCTTTTTAGAAACCTTTCGTTCGGAATACTTTGCAGTAGACCGTGTGTCTGTCGTCAAATATACGCTTACTAATCCGATTAAAAGTTTCATTCAAAACCTACGAGTATGTTCTAGTTGGTATAGTATGGTATTGAGATGTTTCGAAACACCAATACACGTCTGTCCAATAGACCTGTGATTGGGCTGTCAAGAAGAAAATCGTTCCTGAATCGATTAGAGCCCTCGATGGTTAAACGCTCCACTGTGTGCACGTTCCCATTGCCGAGTCACGGTAAGAGGGATTTGTTTTATTCTTATTATTAAATCTATGTTTGATAAAACAAAAGTATTACCAATTGCGACGTTGAGTTCCGATGTGCAATGCCTCGGGAATTCGGCGGAAAGTGGAGAACGGAAATGTCTTAACACTAGGTTTTCCCTCTCTCTACCCTGCTATGAGGTACATCGTGAAGATAAAAAAATATACATTACAATAATGAGTATAAATTTGACTAGCTTTGATTTTTTAAGTATATAGTTGATAAGATCGTTTTTTATATGGTGAGTTTTTTATATTCAAATAGAGATTTATGGCTGTTGTAACCTGATTGTTGTAAATCTAATACTACGTCTAATACTAAATATATACTTGAATTATTCGATTTTTTAAATCTCTCTCTATAAAAAATATAGCATATATTACATTAAGAATTAAATAAGAAACTCGACGCTATAAAAATGCGTAAAGTAGAGCGCCTCGACGAATATATATTCTTCTAATAAACAATTACGAATCAAAAATGAGGTTCTTCCAACGTCAAGACAAAATGAGAATGCACCGTGTCAAAAGTCACGGCGGATGAGCGATGGTATTTTAGGGTGACACGCGAGGGTTAGAAAACATGTTAGTACATCGATTTGCGGTGTTTTACTACATTAGCCGGAGTTATTGAGTTGCGAGAGACAAATCACATTCCAGGCAATATAGGAATGCGACAGCTATTTGCGATGGCCCCTTGATTGGTGTGTAACGAGGTTTGCTAAGAAGAATTGCAAGGATCGATGGTGTTTATTGGTTGAAAACTTTAGGTTGAGGCCAGTCTTGGTGCATGGGTAACCGCGATAGGTTGTTGGTTCGATTCTGATTTGAGAAAATTTAATATTGAATATACTAACTAGTTCGCTGCGCCACGACGCAACGGCCTCGCCATCAATAATAAACCAAAAAGCCTAAAGTAAGTTTTTTTTAGCTTCACTCTGAATGCCGCACATAGCGGGATAGGCAGAGGAAACCTAGGCACCTAGTGTTAAGATATTCCGTTCCCATTAAGACACGTTTCTCATTTTCCGCCTATTTCTGCAGGTAAAGCCCATTGAATAGTGGAACTAAACGTCGCTTTTTACCTCGGTACCAGAGCGATAAAATGAACATATTAATAATTCCCTTTCGTCGAGTGGGAATCGAACCCACAATTAGTCGTATTTACAGTCATACGCTTATGCACTTGCGCCACGACTGGCTTTGTTGTAATGGTTAAAGAAATATGATTGTATATGTTACATCGATAAATAGCTATTTCCTTACCGTAACAAGGTAGTCACGCCTTCATATCCACCTGAATTAAGTTATACCGTTTTATTTCCGTTTGTTTAAGTATTTTTAAATTTAACCGTTTTATAAAAATGTTACAAATGGAACTGTAATTCCTAAATATTATATTTTTCCAAAAGTTTGAACGTTTGAATAACTAAAAAAATTATAACTTATCCCAACTCCTTAATTACAAGTTCTACTGAATTTAAACTAAGCTATTAAACTAAACAAATTGTATTGACTCTCAAAGTTGGGGCGCGCTCCACGCAGGGCAGGTTGACGCCGCCATTGGAACTCTCGAACATCAGGTCCCGATTGTTTCGCGTCACGGCATACATATTAATTTCAGGTTCATTTCAATATCAACAAGCTAAGCCGAACATCTGAATAGGTTTACTTACAGAAGGTGTGAGCGCGTGACTTCGTATCTGTGGTGTAAGTTACAACATTTTAATTTCTTTTATAGTGTTATTCAACAAAAGGAAAGAGCTTTAGAAAACGTGTATTCCGTTCCAGGGATATTACGGACAGCCGTTTTTTTGCTTTTATTACACATTTTAAAGGAAACTATATGAGAGGATTAATCGCGATAATTCAATATTATACATTTTGTAAACCCGACGTTTAGAACACTTTACAGAAGCTCATGGTCACGGGTAGACTGAGGTAGAGGAGGTGATTTTGAGGATAGTGTTTTAATGGGAATAGAGTGTCCTAACAATAGGTTCCCAGTTTCCCTCTGCCTCCCCTTCTATATGTGGGATAGAGAGTAAGTATATAAAAATGTGTTTATCCTGCCTAAGCTTATAAATCAGCCTTACATAGACAGGTTGTCGTATGTCACATACAGGCGTCGATAATTTTATGCATGAAACTCGCTCAGAGATATACATTATTATAGTTTAAACATGCGGTACTCCTGTAAGTTCGCAACTTAAATAACATATTAATTTATGTTGCTGTACCCGTGTTTGTATTTGTAAGATAGTTTATTTTAAATCGATTAAATTTTGTTTGGAATTTTAAAGTAATATTTTTTAATTACTTTATGAAATTTTACATAACTATTTGTGTATAAGGCACTTCGAGAAATGAAAATATACCTCCCGATTGGGAATCGAACCCACAAGCGTCGCGTTTACACTGAATCGCTGTGACCAAATTAATATTAAATGAACATCTTTACTTATCTGCATAATAATAGGTGGCGTGCAAAGTCGAGGAACGCGCCTAGTGTATGATAAAGTAAAAAGTAATGAAACATAGACAAAGTGTGTTCCGCCGGAAGTTGAGTTTAATCTGGGTTTGCAAGTTAACTACTGCAGCTGTTGAATCAAAAGTTTTAAGTAGGAACCGGCGACGTAAAGTAAACACATTTCATTGTGATACAACTTCCTGATGGAGTTTTGAAAAATATATACTAATGTCTTTATAGTATGTTTAAGTTTTAAATTTACTTACATTTAGATCAAATTGCTTAAGAACATTATATGTTTATATTAGATGACAATTATCTACTTATATAATAATAATAAGATGAAAGAGTAGATGTTATTTAAATAAAAACAATCTTGTTAAAAAAAATCATTATTGTGATATATTATTTTTTTATGATAAGATAATTTTTATTTAAATAATATCTTCACCACGCATCACCTAATTTTCTAGACGTTTTTTGTTAAATGTTGGAATGTCAACGCGTTGCTTTGTCCTCTTGCCAAAGCGAAGAAATAAAAGAATAATTCCCCTGAGTGGAAATCCTATTATTATTTTTATAAATATTTTATAACAAAAAAAAAACAATTTAAATATACCGTTGTAAATCATACTTAGTTACTGCATTAAAATGTCGAAAATAATTGGTAAGTAAGGAAATAAAATGCTGGTAATGGAGAAAGTTCTTTAGAATTTATTTTATTTTGTTTCATTTCTGTTTCTAGAATTATTAACAAAGTTAACACAGTTTTGATATTTGTTTGCAATAAACAGATATTCTTCCTTATATTAAATGTTTTATTCAATAAGAATCCGAAAAGGCGATGATATTGTACCCTATATTTCATTTGACGATATTATATGCTATAATTTATTTATTTTTATTTTATCGCTGCGTTAAGTTCCACCACTCAACACGCAATGCCTCGGAAATTCAGTGGAAAGTGGAGAACGTAGTGTCTTAACACAAAGTTTCCCTCTGCCTACATGGTTTGGATCTAAAAAAAACTTATCGTGCAATTTTTCAATTTATATTTCAACTTATAATATTAACCGTGTTAGAGAAAATACATTTGATAATCGTTACGTTGTTGTATTTATACTGCAGTGGAGTTATGAAGTGTTCCGATGTGGAATGCTAATAACTAAGCAGGCACCGCACGTGTACTCTATTAGGTTGTGGTGTGGTACAAATGATAATCTTAGAAAGTATTGTAAATTTGCATTTTTTTTGTTGATTACCTAACTTTATATATCTTTTTGATTTCACTTTATATTCCGCACATAGCAGGGTAGGCTAGGGAACCTAGTGTCTTAAACACGTGTTTGAAGTACTTTTAGTAGGGAAATAATATTCATTGCTAATTTTTCTATATCTAAAGCTGTCCTAACTTCGTTTGTAAGAGTAATAAATGAATAATAATTCAATAATTGTAAACTACCAACTATAATTTAACAATATTAGCTGTTGTCTCAGTATTATATAAGTAGTTACCCAGACATAATGTAAATGATTTTATTTGAATGGTACCTAATTATTCCAGGCCACGCACTTTGCGTCTCACCGCAGCGACCGAAAAGTGTAAAATGTTCGCACATTAATATTTATGTTCAACTTAAAATGGATCATTTTATTATGCGGTTTATTATTTCGCGTTGTCAGTTTTGCAATGATCATATTTGTTTAAAATATTAGTAAAATAATTATAATGTTAGTTGTATGTTGATAATTTTAAAATATATATTATAGGTTGAGACTAAACATGGTGTAGAGACATAGGCTGTGACTGTAAAAGTGACAGGTTGTGGGTTCGATCCCCACTGGAGGAAATTAAATATTTAATATTTTAATTTCTTTGCTCTGGTCTCGACGCAAACCGCGGTGTTTAGTTTCGCAACTCAACACGCAATGCCTCAAAAATTCGGCAGAAAAAAAAATAGGATAAGAAGCCATCGTGGCGCAGTGGCTTAGCGTGGGGCTGTAAACACGACTGTTTCATGTTTTCATCCTGATAAGAAGATAAAGCGCGGCATTGTCCTAAAGCCTGGTCTCCACCACGAAAGAGAAATGAGCGGGCGGCGGAACGGACTTTATTAAATAAAATAGAACATTTCCACCAATTAAGAGTTTTCTAATTTGTAGTAATTTCATTCCGCTCCCTAAAATTAAGAGAATTCACTCCAACTCTCTCTGCTTGCTCAGTTCTTTCTGCCCAACTATTTATTAATACAACTAGAAGTAAATAATTTACTCTTGTGAGTCTGTGGCGTATAACAACTCATAAAAAAAACGTCTACGCTGGTCTCTTATACTTTAAGGCACAATACAATAGACATATTGTATTAGCATGATTGCGTCGGTTATTAGCATTTATTTGGGAAAGCCTCGTTAGGCGGAGACGTAGATGAATATTTTATTCATGTTATCCACAAGGTATGAATCTGGGACGGTAACTGTATTTACAATTAACTGAACTTATACTAACAACGTTGGCTCTAGGTGATTTTCAATTAGAATTTCTCTATTATATAGTATTTTCATATTTATGTATTTTTATATAACTCGACGGAGTTGTTACGTTTGATAGACTTCTGAATAATTAGGGTGGTAGTATTTACTATTTGTTGTATTTTGTAACACGAAATAATTTAATTTGTATTTAATTAAGTATGAATCCATATATTACCATCACGAATAACCTCAAGTAAATGTTTTCTGATAAATAAACATTCCTTTGTTGTACTTTCTACTTACACTTTGTACATCATTATTCAATAAAGCTTTAAAAATGTAATTTTCAACATCACAGTAAAATATTTACTTCGTTATATTTGGTCCTTCGAGCCAGATTACAGATATACTCGTACTTAATAGACTTTATTAAATATTCTCTTTGAATTATTCAATGTGTAATATTTTTGTAAGAAGTAAGATTTCGGATAACGCAAGAAATGCCTCTAATTCCCCGGCCGAGTTACCTTTCAATATTCCCCTCGTGATACTTTTTCGTTGGTTCTTATCTGATTTATCGGCCAGCAAGGACTTAGTTTCAAAGTAGACAGATTTTCTCACAAATTGAAATGTGATGACTACCTATATTAAGCTTAATCTTGGATCTTTATTTATAGAATATATATTTTTGTCTGAAATATTTTTTTTCTTTTTGTGACAGCGTTTTGGGTGTTAAGCCATTTGCTTGGAAACCTACTTATCATGGAACAACTTAAAAGATTAAATGTATTTTTAGTCGTTTTAGACAGTCTAAATAAGGTGACAAAGATTGTTTTGTTATGTTGTTGATAATATAAAAATACTAGCGGCCCGCTCGCGGTTACACCCGTGTGAACTATGTTCTTATTAATTTCTGTCTCCATGACTACGTCCTAGTGACGTCTACGCAAAATTTGAGACTTCTAGCATTTGTAGTAACGAAGTTTCATACAAACTTTCAACCCCAAAAACAAACCCTTAGAAGTTGAATATTGCAAATTCCCGTCTTAACGAGCACCTACGTATAACTCTTATGCAAAATTTGAGATTCCTAGCACATATAATTTCTGAGATTTCGTGATGAGTGAGTGACCTTTCGATTTTATATATATAGACTAGCAGACCCGCGAACTTCGTATCGCCTAACAGTCGATTATTTTTTAAATATGTATTCTGCTATTCGCGACACCGGGTCAGGTAGTAAGATAAAAAAATAAAAACTTAAATCATTTTTAATTCTAAAATTATTCATTAAAAATGATAATAAAAATAACAATTTCTGATATCTTATTATGATGCCTACTTATTATATTTTATTTTATTTTTACTTATTCTAAATTCAGTTTCATTTTCATTGTAGTACTTTATGGTACACGTTATTTTTTGTTTGGTTATCTGGCGCGTAAACAAA
>JAKRZM010000891.1:1420420-1507865 GCA_036379175.1 Heliconius cydno galanthus | reverse complement strand
TACCTTTTAAATGATCTGAAGCTTGGAGCAGTGCCGTGGACTTGTAACCACAATTGTAGGCTTAAGGGATCCCTTTACGTTATAACAACACTCGCCTTTCACTGCTCCAGCTACTGGGCTGATTCATAAACTATTTATACTGATAAATACATATAACTTACCTGTACTATACGTACCACATTTGCAATTACAATAATAGTTGATTCACTTAACATTATAATAATGATAAATCTTCTAACATTTATAATAAAGATCGCCGAGGATATATAATACATTTTCAATAATCCCATAAGTCAAATATTATCGTAATTCCATTATTTTATATCACCAGCCAGCAAATCATAGGCAGATGTATCAAACTACAAATCCTAGACAAGTGTCCAATATCAATTATAAAATATTATTTATTGTAATTATCATATATGTATTATTTATTATTTAATTACCATTAACTTTATAATTCTATTAAATATAATCATAATTCTATAGTAATCCATTACTTAACTACCAAAGCATAGATGGATATTCTAAACGCCAAATCAATGACAAGTGTCAAATGTCAATTACAAAACATTATTTATGATAACAATCATATATGTATTATTTATTATTTAAATACCATTAATTCTATAAACCTATTACACGCTTGTGCCCCTGCGTCATAAAGGGCCCAAATGATTATATTAATCTTTTTTTTATTTTCCCTGTCTAGTAGAGTGCGGCGTTGAGATCAGCTCACTACACAATGTCTCGAAAATGAGGCCGAAAGTGTATAAATTAGTGTCTAAACACTACAGATACTATGGTTATGGAAGCCATGGAGATGCGAGTTTCCGAATAAGTATATAATAAAAATGAATTTTCAATTCAGCTTCAAATGGAATGAAAGATATATTTCAGAGCCGCGCAGAAGTAGGAAATTAGCTTCATTTTACTTGTTAAAGTTACGGAGGATTGTCATTCCGAACTACATTTTGATTAAATCACAGAAGTTCCTTATCCTGTGAAACTTCTTGCTTCAATGTATTTCTTAGAGATCTCTTACTCGGCAATACATTGTTAAATCTTTCATATTTTACTAATTTAAACGACAAGTAGTGAATTATTACTAGAATATCTAATGTTACTGATACATTGAAAAAATAAAGAATGATTGTACCGGCTGGTTCAGCGTTTGACTGGAAACGCCATGGTTGTGGAGTCGATTCTGAATGTATGGAATAAATAATTTTTACTTCCTCGCATTGGTAGGAAGATAATACGTGATATTGAGTTCCTGCACTCAACATGTAATATCTGGAAAAATGGGCAGTTAGTGGGCAATGGCTCAAACTGCCTTGTATAAAAAACAAAGAGTACATGTGTTCTTGTACATGTACATATACCTAGGTATAATAATAGGTAATATGTTTTCTTTTTATTCCTATTTTTTTTCTTATTTCTGTAGAATAAAGTATATTCTATTCTTTAAGTTTGCTTAGCGTTCTACAAGTAACAGTAATAATTTGAGATAAAGCCAGAACTGGCTTTTATTCAAAGTTGCCCTTAACTTAATGAGCTGAATAAGAGTTCGCACCAAAATATTTACGCGTTGTTTTCATAAGTTTTCATCAAATGTGCGGTTTTGGGTTTTGTTTGCTTCCATTGTTTTGGAATAGGAAATTAATTTTAAACAAGATTTTGAAATTTCATTATATAATTTTAAACAGCCAAACAGTTGCTGGCGGCGATGAGTCGGTACCTACTTTAAAATTGGTAGAATAACTACCAGAAATTTTCTTTGGAACAAAGTTATCTAGGCGTTATGTTTTGATTAAGTTAAAAAGTAATGAAGAATTGAAATTTATTTTACATTAATTCGTTTGATATAAATTATGTTATTGTATGACATTTTTGTGAAAAGCTGTTGACTTTTTAATTATGGACGCAATAGTGGTAAAAGGCCAGTACGTAGGTAAATTAATATGAAAAAAAATAATGTAAATTATCTTTCACCTTGCCTGTCTGTCAACAACCTCTCCATTCGTTCATTTTTTGTAGTATCACAACGGTATCCTAGACATAGCAGTGTTGGCAAAGGGACCTGGAAAATCTAGTGTCAAGACACTCCATTCCCATTAAGACACTTCCGTTTCCCACTTTTTAAAAACAAATTAAATAACGTTAATGATAAGTACACCACATAAGCTAATACAATCAGACCACATCAGCAAAGTGACCTAATAGTAGCTGAGTCAACCTCAGGTTAATTGGTACAAGTTACAGTTCATCAAAGTACCCGTAGAGCTGCTGACGTCGCGTGTTTCCAAACACCTAACTTAACTCATACATTATACTGTGTTTCCTTGTTACGGTCACTTTTAGACAGTTTTCTTGAAGGTTACATAGAGATAAATTGACTTTAGTCATTCTAAATTTAATATTGAAGCCCTCGTGCGCAGCGGCATAACGTCTGAATGTAAACTAATGATTGTGAGTTCGATTCTCACTTGGGGCATTAAATTATTTTCATTTCTTCGCTCTGGTAAAAGGCAAAGCTGATTGTATTTCGCCACTTAACACACAATGTCTCAAAAATTGGACCGAAAATATGGAAATGTAAGTTTTAACACTAGGTTCTCTCTGTCTACTCAGCTATACCTTCATCATTTATCATTAACTCTACATTTTCGTATACAAAATAGTTAAAAATTGAAAAAACATTTTTTAAGTTATTCATTCAGTCTAACATCTAAAGAAAAGAAACCCATAATATATTCAAAATATTTTAAATTAATATATAATTAAATTTAATTTTTATTTGCCAAATAAAAATGAATCTGCAACAACATTTTATTGTTCTAACTCTATCGACACAACACTTAAAGGATTAACACTTCTAAAGTGTAAGTTTAAAGCAAAAACTGTGAAGAGCTAGAGCTAGTGCTGGTGCTAGTGCTGGGGTAACAAGAAACAAAAATATGCGAACTGTGTTCCGAATACATCTAGTTCAGAATTTTGAATGGGAACGTGTTTGGTATGGAAAAAAGATGTTGATAGCAGTAGCTCAGTGGTATTACATTGACTGGTTTGGTCCTCTATGATGCAGGTCGTGCAATCTTATGAAATTAATCAGTTCTAGGGACCGCTCCATAGAACTGATTAAATTCATATTAATGTGAGGTAATGTATACCTCTGTAATAGATGAGATGTAATTTAAAAATGTCGTAGTGAAATAAAGAGTGGCCTGGTTGAACGCACTTATTGTTGCTTCACATTTGCGTTACATTTAAATTTTAATTATTTAAATAACCACAGTATGATAATTCAAAACACGGAGACGAGAGTGTCTTAACACTTTGTTTGCTATCACATACGAACAATTCGCGAAGAATAATATACATATTTAATCCATCCATCCATTTAATCCCTATAAGTTTTAAAGTGTTGCCTAAACGCTACACAGTCCAATCATCGTTTGTACCAACAGATAGTGGGGCTTAGGCTTTAAACGACACGATTTGACCCTAATCTCGGTTCAGGGCCCGGATCGTTGCAGGGTCAATCTAGCGGGCCCCGACCCGCGTTAACCTCGAGCCCCCGAACGGTTAGATCTCCCCTAACGATTTAGTTTTTTTTGTTGGCCTAGAAATTTCTATTATATACCTATATATGTATGTATATGTAAATAAATAAGAAAGTTACTAAATAATATTTTGGAACTATCAGTAACATAAGTTCTATTTTCGTTCTGGTAGACAATACTGATTTCAATTTATTATTAACAAAGCGGAAAAATTAAAATTATCATTTCATCCGAGTGGGAATCGAATCCACAACCGTCGCGTTTACGCTCACGCTAACCCACTGAACCACGATGGCTTCAATTATATAATATTCACGTAAATTCCCAGCAAAACGTATAAAATTGCTGTAAATTCTCTGCTAAAATATCAAGAATATTTTTAGCCCCGTATCCCAGTGATATGAGGACAGATTTAACCATTATGAAGCACGTAGTATGTTAGACTCGCCTTCAAACGTCGAGAACGTTTTGTCTGGACGTGTTTGTTCTATTATTATATCTATTTTTCTATAACAATATTTTAGTAATATTCGTTCTTCGTTGAAACGCTTTAAGATCTTTAGTGTGTTTTTTTTTTAATTATGTTCAATTTTATTATTGAACAGTATTAAAGGGGATGTAATTTTATTTTATTGAATTTTTTTTCTTTAAGATATTTAAAACAAGTTTAGCTCCACTGCTCGTTAAGGTATGTTTCTAAAAATTAGACGTAAAATAGCACAATAAGTATCTTAGGTTACTCTGCTAGCTTCTAGATAGATCCCGTAGAGTGTTACTGTAAACGCGAAGGTTGTGGGTTCGATTTCCGTTTGGGAAAGAAAATTAATTATAAGAATAAAAAGTGTCAAACTAAAGCAAAATATCATAAGAATTACATAACTAACAACAAAAGTTCTATAAACTTTGGCAACATAACTACTGTATGCACTGTAGAGGAAAAAGATCACGTTACAAGGGTCAGCTCCATCCGCATTAGCCTCAAAGGAAACGGTTGAAATCTTTCACTAATGCTTCCATTGATTTTCCGGAATCAAACTCCACGCCCTTTCATCTGGTATGTTACATATTGGGGGGATGTTTTACTAACCTTTAGAAGGTAGAAGGCATTTTTATAATGGTAGAAGGTATTTTTATAATAACATGTAATATTAAAAAATATATACAACATACTATAATATATTTTTACTAATTTAATTAATTTAACTAATTTAGTTAATCAGAACCAAGGCATAACTTGAAGTAACTTATTCCTAATATAAGGAAAATAGATAACCTATTTACAGTAAAATTTACATTATAATTAAATAAAAGGGTAACCATATATTATGTAAGTAAGCCCGCATACAATCATAAACACCATCAATTCATGATTGACAGATTTCTCCTTGTTCGTGTGTGGCATCAGCCACTTACCATATATGGGTATTATACGCTTTGGTTGATAAATGACAATATTATACATATCTTTTTTATAGTAAACCCATAATGTCCCTTTTGTTGAAGGATTATCAGAAATAAGTAGAGAACGGAGTGTTTCCACGCTGCATTCCTCATATAGCTGGGTAGGCAGAGGGAACCTAGTCTTAAAGCTCTTTATGTTTCATGGACCTTCTAATTATCGAGACATTGAGTGTTGAGGGTTGGATGGAGATCCAGGCAGGTAAGATAAGAGAGGTTTTAAGGTCCGTAAATCAACACCTAAATTGGAGATTTCTTGTCATTAATAATAATAATAATATAATTTATTCATAAACAAAATTACAAAAAAAAACAATTTATAACGATAATAACCGCATTTGTTGTAAACTGTGTGGCAGTTATTAACGCCCGCCTCACAAGCATCCATTCGTAAATTAGTATGATCAAAATGAGTTCAATTACAAAAAAAAAAAAGAAAAAACTTTAAAATATAACAAATGATAAAACTAATAATTAAAAAAGCATGCAATAATAGTATTAAAAATTAATTAATTAAAAGAAAAAATAAAATAAAAAGGTATACAATAAACAAAACATTATTAGAGTGATCGATGTGCATGATGTTTATATGTGGTGTGTGAGTTTGCGTGTGTGGATGTGTGTATGTGTGTGTGGACGTGTGTGCGTGTGTGGATGTGTGTGTGCGTACGTATGATGGCTTCATCGGTATCAAGCTATACGATCAATAGGTTCTCTGTCTGATCATAATCTAAGTTTAATAACCAGTCAGTCAATTTAGTTTTACATTGATACAACGTTAGGGGATATATTTTTAATTCTTTATTTATTTTATTATATAATATGGGGCTTAAGTAATAAAATAGGTAATAATAGTAATAATTTCTTCTATTTATTTCAATTCACAACCTGAAGGTTGTTATTGCTTTTACAGTTGGATCGATTCTTACTGCGCCACAATAGTATATATGTATACTTGCAACGGCTATTTAAATATAGCTTTTAAATTAAAGTAAATAAAAGTGATTTTTTAACAGCACAAGTAAAGGGCTCTGCGTAAGTATTAAAAGCTTGCAGATAGCACTATAGAATAACTTCTCTAACCCTTAAGGAATAGAGGGGAATTGGTAACGCAATGAGTTACTGTAAATAGAATTATGGAGGATAAGTTGTGGATGCGTCTTAAGTCGCTAACAAAAATAGTTTTTGTCAACGATATTATTGATATTATTATTATTTAGTAGTCTTGAAAATTGAGTTAAGAAATATGAAATGTAGTGTCTCAACTCTAGGTTCCCTCTGAGACCGAGACCAAGATATTGTGTGTTTAGTGGTGGAATTCCACGACTCGTTTTGTCTAGCCGGAATGTGGAAATTTAAGTATTCATATTCATTTCGTCGAGTGGGGATTGAATCCAAAATCAATGGCGTCCAATAACATTATTAATGGTTTTTTCCACTGTAACTCGCATGTAACAGGTTAGGTAGAGGGAACCTAGTGTCAGTCAGTATACTCCAATTTTATTTAAATATAAAATGAATCTTGTTTAGTGTACACCAGTGTGCACTCACCTTTACACTAAGATCATCAAGTGGTGAAAACTCCAAGATCAACGCGATAAAAAAGAATAAGTTGGAATGAGAAAAGTTCCATTCGTTTATGAAAACGTAAAGATCACGCTTATCTCGAACTACTTTTGAATTATGGCTCGTTCGCGGGATCGTGAAAGTGGATTTTTTTAAAGGTTTTCATTAAAAAATTAGGTCTGGTTATATTTTTTAGTCGAAAAATTATGCCATATTACGGCACGGCTGTAAAAATCATATATTTTAGTTACAGCAATGGTTACAAAGTCAACAGCAGGGGGTAGGCAGAGGGAACCTAGTGTTAAGATCCTCCGTTCCCCACTTTCTGCCGAATTTTGAAGGCATTGCGTGTTGAGTGGCGGAATTCAACGCCACGTGAAGAGCGAAGAAATTGAAAATGTACATTTAATTTTCTTGAGAGGGAATCGAACTAACCATCAGTCGATTTTACAGTCACACTTTGATACCCTGCGACTAGCCTCAATAATTTTAACTTAACTTTTGTTATTTTGTCCTGAATATAAAGTTAGATTATGTAAAGTTTTTCATGAAAATTCGGGGCATTGCGTGTTAAGTGGTAGAACTCAACATTGTGCTTTACCAAAGTAGCTTTAGCCCTAAAGAGTATCCAAAATTCGCAACCAATGCCTTTGAAGTCAGACTATGTCCTACAATGCTACTATGGCCTTTTCCTCTTCGTTGATGAAAAACGCCAAGTATTCTTAAATAGTCTATGATGAAATTTATTAAATTTGAATTAAGTTAAACCAACCCTTAATAAAGAACGGGCTAAAAAGTTATAAGCAGTAGTCTAACAAATTATATACCAAAACTAAATATACTTTCATTAATTTAAAACTAGTTTTAATATGAACTGCAAATCTTATTTGCATTACAACAGTCTAAGACTGGCGTATAAAGTAGATCCCAAGCAATTCCAACTAAAATCCTTTTGCTTAATTATGTTCAGTTAGGTGCTCCCAGAAAGAGCGCTGATTGAATTATTCCTTAGTTTTTTACCTCCACTCCACGTTTTATTGAACCTTTTTATAAACCTTCCTCTAATAGTTTGTTTTTGAAATAAAACTGATAAAGTTGTAAGGAATTGTGAGAAATTGAAGTGAGTAAATATTTTTTTGTAGAGTTTCTTTAATAGTAATATTATAAAGCCGAGTTTGTTTGTTTAGACTCGCTTATCATAGGAACAATTGGTCCGCGTTCGAACCGATTTGAAATCTGATCATCTGGATCTGGATTACAAATATTTTAACAAATTTTGTAATAAATAATTCGGGAAAATAAAAAAAATGCTATAAATAGAGGACAGAGTGTCTTCCCAATATGTTCCCTTTGTCTAAACTACATCAGGATACAGCGTGTAGTAGTTCTTATAGCTATATACTGAAGCAGATTAGGCAGATGATAGGCTTGGGAACCTAGTGTTGAGATACTCCATTCCCATTTAGATATTTCATTTCCTCGAGTGGATCGAACTCACGACCTGCCCCTACGAAGATTTCAAATTTATTTTCAAGAACATATTTGCATCACATTTCACAACAGACTGCCAATAACTCAGTAAGAATGCGTTAACTAATTGCTTACAACCTTCTAAAAGAAATTTAGAATATATTTTTAGCTCAGCGACGGGAGTCAATATACAGGCTCGTTAATATCACGTTAAAGGAAAACGATTTTTCAGTGACATCCGACACCACCTTCTAATTTTTCTTATTATGCAATGTGAGATATATACGTCGTGGTTAAGTGTTTTTTCCTTCTTTTTGATTTGGTGTTTAATTTTTTTATTTTGCTTTTTATAAAAATCCCATTTTCGATCGATCTTCCCACACATAAAATTTATAAAGTCTCAAATCCATACCAGAGAGCAAGATACAGTCAGCTCATAAGCGATAGTTAGATATAATAATAATTATGTTAACTGAACTGACAGACAAATGACACTTTAGTTTATCATCACGTGTGACCATATCCTACGTTAGCAATCTATGTGGCAGAGTGGAATCGAGAATTATGTCGAGAAAAGGCTCAAATCGAACGAGCGAAGTAAGTAATTAATTACAGTCACACGCATTAGTGACATAATGTAATTTTTTTGGGTTTATAAACCGATTATACGTAAAGAATCAATTCTTCTTCTTTCTTCTTATGTTTTTTCGAGGACTTGAAGTTACTGATCAATAAAAATGATTGCTATTATTGCTATCGTAATTTTTCTTTGCATCTTAAGTACCGTAATCGTGGGAATCAAACCCACAACCATTGCGTTTACAGTCATATTACTTACTCCAAAATGCCCTCTATCTTTTTAAATTTATATAATAATCTAGGACCAGAGTACTGTATTGCATTACTATAGAAATTGTATCAGCAGAGAATTTTAGGAGGAATGCATTCTATGTTGAATTCACACCGATTCTTTGGCCGCCGAAACAAACCGCCACATTGTCACGCGATAAGAACGAGTGTTGTGTATTTAAAGCAGTATTTAGTACTGAGAATTTGTAAAGAAAGTATTGCTGCTTTTATAATCATTTAAAATAAGTTTAGTTTATTATCAGACCAGTCATGGCGCAGGGGCACAAGCGTGTGATTGTAAATGCGATAGGTTATGGGTTCGATTCCCATTCGGAGAAATTAAATATTTAATATTTTAACTCCTTTGTACAGGTGTCGAGGCAAAACGCGCCGTTGAGTTCTGTCACTCAACACGTAGTGCCTCCAGAATTCGGCGGAAAGTTGGAAATGGATTGTCTTAACACTAGGCTTATTTATTGCCTATCCTGCTACATGCAGGATACAGCGTGAAATTGAAAAAAAAAAGTATTTCTTGTAATTATTGCTTTTGTTCTTCTTTGTTTCTAGCGTTTCCAATGTCACGTTATTGTTTTTGTTCCATTCGTAGTCTCCCTTATTTTATACAGAACATTCGTCGAGCAAGTGCAACGCACACTTAACGTCTTTTAGTACATAGTTCATCAGAATATAAAAATGAGTTACATTTTCATTTCGGCAGTCGAACAATATTTCAGTTGTATAAACAAAGACTTTTATTACTTTCGTGCTGGGTTTTAAGTGCTTATGAACTTTCATAAAATGACGAAAAAAATTGGGGACATAGTAATAAAATATTTATTGCGAATTATCTATATTTACAATGTTTTACAATGTTTGTTTGGATATACATAATCGTTTAAAAGTAGAAACTAAATTTTGGTTTCTTTACAACTTGCATATTAAATTTTTTTTCCTCGCTTTTTTTCAATGGAGCATAACACGGCGTTAAATACGCCGCAAGTATAAATATATGAATCTAGTAAGACTCGAATCCGCGCCTCCTTAAAAATAGTTTAAGTGATCAAAGCCCAATAAGTCATATGTATTTTATTTATACGCTACTACATATTTTTCTTATTAGCATCATATAGAAATGTTTTTAAATAAAAGGTAAACATTTAAATGACTCAAAACAATATCCTACTATAAATACAGAAATATGAACGCGGCCTTCTGATGGAGTCACGTATGCGAACGGTACGTGTACATAACATTTTTCACCTAAAGAAGAATACAATAAATACTTAAAATTTCAATTTTAAAAAGGGGAAACAATAGTTATTCAAGTTTATTTATATTACGTATTTTACAATTGTTTTATAAGGCTGTTTTAACATTAGGCTGTCTCTGCCTATCCTACTAGTGGACACAGTGTGAACCTGAAAAAAAAAGACATACAGATATAATATTTAAGCGACGTTATGAAATATTCTTAACCAGTCTCACTAAGCAGCGCCACGAGCGTTGAAGCGACCAAATTCTTGCAAATTGTAACTTACAATCAGCACCCATTCACGTTCAGATGACGGATTCAGTTTGAATTCTGAAATGTGCTGATTTTCATATTTTGCTGTATTATTTATATATATTTAGTTGATTTTATATATAAAAAAAATTTTTCTTTCCTCGACTGGGGATGGAACAGTCGATTTTGCAGCATACTTTGTGCCCGTGTACCACGACTAGCCGCAAAGTAATTATCTTTGTTTTAAACACTAAATAAACCTTATGTTCCCTGTAAAAGTTGAAAACTACACTTCCAAACGATATTTCACATCGTCTAAATAGGTGCTTCACGTTAACTTAAGCGCGAGCTCGGAACTAATACATTGGTGCTAAAATTACTTCACATTAGAGTCTAAAAGTTGAATACTTATGTTTGTTTTCATCTTGCTCAAGTTTCATTGAAAGGAAGATGGAGAATTAGGATAAATATTTCTGCTTTCTGATGTAATATAAAAATATTCTTTTTTGCGTAGCGGTGGTCATTTTAACAAATGACTCTGACCAAGATAACTCTTGGGAGTAAGATTCTATTAAAACTTAATAAAGACAATAGCATAAAAGGATTTTTTTGCACATCCAAAAGAAATATAGGTTAGCAGAATACTTATTGTTAAAACAAGCAGTTAACCACTTCCTTACTAAATGTATGAAGTATTGAGTGATGAGTTACGGAACTCAACCCCGCGTTTTGTCTACCAGAATGGGGAAATACATATAATATATGATGGGAATTGAACTCAAAACAATCGCGTTTAGAATCAGACGCCGTCCACTGCACCATAATGCGATAAAATAGGGTAGAGAGACAAAAGAAAATTACAAACCTATTAACACGCTAACTGAAAATAATTTTCTCTTCAACTCATTTAATACATTAAAGTAAAAGATTACCAACCGAATTCTCGCCAATGTCTGGGAACTAGAGTAGTGTTTTCACAAACTTTATACTTTCAATCAGTAGTACGACAGTGTAGTACTGTATACAAATTGCAATATAAGCACTGCATATATCTTGAATAGTGAGAAAATACATAAATAATTGAAAAGAAGTAATTAATTCAAATCACGCTTAATGCTGTATCCCGCACACATCAGGGTAGACAGAGGGAACCTAGTGTTAAGACCCACTGTTAATACCCCACTTTCCGCCGGATTTTTCGAGGCATTGGTTCCGCTACTCAACATACGATGTTTCGAGTTTGAAAATGGGCACAAAAAGAGCACGAAGTGTTTTAACAATAGGTTTTCTATGTTAAGCGAGAGGGTATGCGAGAAAAGAAGGTGATGTTGTTTTTTTACATTTTTTTAAACTCATAGCAACAAATGCTAATCTATTATCTATACATCTACCATTCACAAATAAACCGTAAAAGCGAATAGAGTACACAATTCTTATAAATAAGTTGAACTCATTACTTTATTACGCTAAAAGTATGTAATAAAAAGGAGTGAAGGCAGCACCAGTTTTATAGCCGTGTTTGTGAGGAACTCGAAGGAGACCATAAAAAGATATCGGACTGAAGAAAAAGCGGTCTGAATCAATAAACGGATTAAGTTTCTACTGTACTTCTGTTACGGCGGGATTTTTTTTCCATTTCAAAAGTATTAAACGGTGTTTCGAACTAAACGATTTGTCAGTAATATGGTTTTGTTTATTAAATAAAGTGGGAAATTACACGGAGGGTGTTTAGGTATTTCAAATGAAACTTTTTACTAGGATTATTTTTTTTATTATATTATTATCGTCATTAAACCGCCGAGGTCCAATGGGACAGCTTCTGGGAGTAAACGTTATAGTTAGGAAATGAATATATTAAAATTACTTACAATTCCCCTTTGCGCTTTTTAAAACAAAGAACAGCATTGAGTTTCGTTACTCAACACGCAATATTTAAAGAAAAATACTGGAAATAGGGGATTGCAGAGTCTTCAAATTAGGTTCCTTCTGCCTCCTCTGCTGTATATTGGAAAAGGTTTAAATCTAGTTCACTCGAATTTCCCAAATCCTAAAATATCCTTTTTAAATATATATGATATGCTGCCACCATATTTTTTTAATAAATTGAGATAAACATCTCACCTGACACAGTTCCCACGCTTATAAAAAAATCAAAACAAGCTAAAAGAAACAAAGTTCAATAAAGGTTCCTCTCAATAGGTTCTTATCGATATAGTCATTAAGTTCCAACCTTTCAACTGTTAAACCGAATGAGCCGGCAACAATAGTATCGAGACGATTAACTCCAGTGCACCTCTCGAACAATCGTATCTGAAGAATCGATAACACCACTTATACCAAATGTATTCTTAGTGCATCGATTGATATGCATTGCAGATAAAAATAAATCGTTTATATTATTTTTGGTATAAGTAAGTTGGCAAAATATTGGAATTGATCTAAAAAAATTAAGTATCGTTTAATCAAATAGAAGTTTTAAATAAAACGTCTGAAATTGAAATAACTTAATCGGTCGATTTATAAAATATATTTTTCTGGTCGTATCAAATTTAATGTACGCTGTTAATGTATAAAACTTAGTTTCGCGCTGTTCTCTAAAGGGGTAGTCAGAAGAACGGAGCGCCAAACGTTAAGGTCTCTGCACATCTCTTTCGCCTCGTCTATTATCATCAACCTCTTCTCCATGCCCTCCAGGGGATCCTCATGCTTTTTATGTGACCTTACGCTTACGTTACTTCGGAAACGGAAGGGTCTTAAGAGAGAACGGAGCGTCTTAACATTAGGTTCCTAGGTTCCCTCTGCCTGCACTGCTATATACGGGAAAACAGCGACAAACTAAAAAAAAAAGAAATGCCATAAAAATGCATCTACTTTAAATTTATTAAGTAGGTACTAATTACTTTTTACTATAAAAAATAGAAACGATAATAAATGCAAAAACAAAACATAATAGCAGAGGATTAGCTTGGCGAAATGATGAATCTAATTTTCGCGCGCACCTAAGCTACAAAGGAAAGTTGCAATTTAAAATTTTCGTTACGTTATAAGCATTCAGGAGATGAAAAAGGTGATTAGTCCGCCGAACTCTGCGGTTCATTTTCAAAATCACGGTGCAAAATATAAAATGATACAGCTCTTGCTTCATTGACGTAAAGAAGAATTGACTGCCGTTCACGTTCCCGCTGAAATAACATAGATTGATTTTTATGTAACAGATAGATATTATTTCGTATCGATATTAATAAAAATACTGTGTATTTTTTCTATTGTGACAAAAAGTTGGGTATTTTCTGAATAATTTTTGTCGTAATATAATGAAATAGCTACATGTAGCTTCTTAGAAATTATATGAGGGAATGGAAAAGCTTTTTATTTTTGGTAGGAATTTCTTGGTGAATTACTAAATAATGTCTCTAGATTTGTTTTGGCTTTAATGAAAAAGAATATAGGTAATAGGATTAAAAATCGTGAATGTTAATGAATGTAAACCGAAAATCATCGTTTTCTAATTAATATGATAACATAATTATCGTGCAATGGATTTGAAGTTAGTTATTTTGTCTTCAAAACACTTTTTTTGTTTCATTATATTTAAGTATAGTTGGGGCCGCCTTGACGCAGTGGGAACAACATCTAATTGTAAGTGCCACTGTTGTTTCTCACTCGTGGGGAAACAATTACATTCATATCCTTGTTCTGGTAAGAGGACAAAGCGCGAAAATGACTTCCAGTACTCAACAAGGAATGTCATGAAAACTGGATGGTAGTTGGAGAACGAAATTCTCTTTCTCTACGTATTGTGTGCAAAATATTCGGTTCTACTAAAAACAGTTATATAAGGATGAGAAATTAATTCCAATATTTTTATTTAATAAAATGATAATCTAACTCCAATATCCCTAAATTGCTGAGAAGTGGTTTAAATATTATACTAATCTTATGTTTGAACTAATCTATTATTCTTCTGCTGAATTAATTTTGATTATCTACTAAAATAGTTACAGTTCATCAATGTTGGTTGCACCATAAAATAATGGATGATATTATATTTTGGAGAGCCAAAACCCTTGTTCGGATTTCTTGAACAGGTTTATGAGTCGCTACGTACAGGGTTATGATTGCAATAAACGAACAAAATGGGGTAACTTTTCAGTAAAAGGGCTATAAAATATTTGTTTTAAGCCTTTTATGATTAAGCCCACTTATTATGTTGCCCTGCCTCTTCATATATCAAACAGAACTCTTTGATTTAAATTGGAGTATTTATGTAAAATACAGGCGTGTATACATATATACACTATATAAAAGAGAGTAGCTGTAGATAGAAAATAATATAAAAGAAATGAAATTTTGTTAATTGAGACACTGGTTCCTAGACCTATGCTGCAGCTGTCACTGGTAGTGTCGTGCCGTCACGTTACAGTCACACCCTTGTGCCGCTGCGCTACGACCAAAAATTTTACAAGCTAATAATTTATAACAACATATTATTATATGTATGGTATGGGCTATCTATGCCTATACTTAATAATAATCACATTTGTTATTTGTCCTAAAGGTTTTTGCTAAATAAATAAATAATTACATATATATATGT
Source organism: Heliconius cydno galanthus (assembly GCA_036379175.1). Lineage (NCBI taxonomy): Eukaryota > Metazoa > Arthropoda > Insecta > Lepidoptera > Nymphalidae > Heliconius > Heliconius cydno. The sequence continues at coordinate 1,492,855 of JAKRZM010000891.1, read as the reverse complement.
AGGGGTCTCTATTATATTATAGTTTGATCGAAGAGATCTTGTCATTAGTGACTGAAAACTCTTTCCGATATAGTAATCGAAAAATATGAACATTGAAACTATATTAATATACATTGAGCAGCAAATATAGTAACATTGAAAATAATCATACCAAAAAACAAGCAATGAAAGCTTTCATAGCTGAACGAATAAAAAAGTTCTCATAGGGTCGAGTTACGTAATCAAGACACGGGCATGAAGTCATCAAGGCTGGCAAACGCTCCATACGTGACTTGGGCAATAATTCTTTCATTCAACAATGTTCCTTAGATGTCATTTCTAAAAAAAGTGCAATAGGGATTATTATATAGCTGTATATTGTGAGGAAAAACGTTTGGTGTTTTTATCCTGCTCGAAGGACCATTGTTATTTGTAGTTTTATCACTATATACCTATATGTTAAAAAATCAAATTATCAATTTGGTTATTATTTATTCAAGTTAAGTTTAAAATTATATCAATGTTTTATTAAAATAGCGTGAAGCTGCTGAAATTAAAACTGAAATTCTGTGGGTCCACTAGCCAACACATCAATATATTAAAAAATAAACAAAAATATAGGCAATATTTCTTCTTTTCGATTACTTTTATGACTTCTGTATCTTGATACAATAAAAAAATATGAAAAAGGGAAAAATATGAATATTATATGAAAAAAAAAAAAGAAATATGAAGAAAATAAAGAAATAAATCATATCCCGCTAGATACAAAGTATACAAAAGACAGTGCTTCAATAAAAAGGCATTTACAATACTTCAAGTTAGTCATACGTTTTAATTTATGTTCTAAGAGTGTTACGTTAATGTTGTACAACTCGTAAATTGGTATGAGAGCTCGAAACACTACGGTATTAGCGAACAAGTCACGTGTTCAATTTACAACTTCACTTTTACAAGATTTATTTAAGATTAGTACTGATCGGGAGCAATTCGATCCCGACCTTTTTGTTGACCTTTCTACAATTATATAATGGAACTTAATACTTGGCTAAGTTTTAAAAGACTTATTGTTGGAAATTTTTAGTAAATTCCTTTTTTATTAGTTGATAATAATTTAAAATATTACTATTAATAAGTAAGCTCTATTATTTTAATCTATAAAATACATAAAGATGAAAATTACGATATTGAAACTCGATGGTTGATAGAAAGTAAAGAAACAAGTGACACATAATTAGATTTTCACCTTGGAGAATGAGAGAGTGAAAATAATATATGAACGTTGGTATTGCCAACGCATCAACTGCAAAGTTCAATGCCATTACACAAAGGAATTGTATTGTTCTTTTACAAATCACGTAATATATGTAAATGGAATCTTCATTACTTAAAACAGACCAGTTAAAAAGATCTTGATTGCAGTTTTTATGGGCTTATTAAAATATTTAAAGCCAGAATATAACCTATCTAAAAACTTTGTGGATTGTGACCACCATGACAGAGTGGGATAGTGTTTAACTGTAAAGACAATGCTTGTAGGTTCGATTTCCATTTGAGGAAACGAATTATTTTTATTACCTTGCTCTAATAATACAAAGTTTCTGGAATTTAGGTGAAAAGCAGTAAACGGAGTGCCTTAACACTGAATACCTTCTCCCTTCCGAGCTATATGACGAGAACAGCGTGAAACTGAGTAAAAAAGACATTCTAAATCATACACATAACTTAGCTAGAACATAACAAAAGTAATAAAAGACCGAGACTGTGCTTTATAATAATGGTATAAATATAAAACCGATGCTACCAAGTTTATTGCGGAGTAACTCTTCCCCAATGCGAAAGTAGTTACAGTTGGAGCAAGGATTCTGGTGAATTTTGTATTTTTATTAAAATTTGTTTTGTAGTGGGTCTTACAATAAAAAATGTTTTACTACTAGCTAGTGGTCTGGCTGGTCTTACATTCATTGTGGCTTATTATTGTGGAATAGGTATTTCTATACTGTGATCACAAACCTGCGACTGTAAACTCGACGGTTTTAGGTTTGATTCCCGATTACGATTGTATTTTTAATTACTTGCTTTGGTAACGATTCATAGAGCGGCGTGGAGGTCTGTCACTTATTGCTTCAAGAATTCGGCAAAAGTGGAGAACGAAGTGTCTTAGTGGTGAAAAGTGTTATAACACTAGGCTCTTAAAAAAAAGTAAAAAAATATGTTTTTTTATCATTATTTCATAGGTTATACCAGCGACTAGAGGGTGAAGCCGTGTAGTATAAAAAAATAAATTTTACCTTCTGTCTTTCCCATACCTTCTGCAGAATGTGAGGCAACGTGAATTTTTTGACAGATCTTTTTTTTTTGAGGCCGCCGTCGTTGGGTGGCAAACCTAACGTTGAAAAAAAAACGCTTATGAAATTGTCTCGTTTGAAAATTTTTACAATGTTTAAGGTAATTTTAAATTTTGGACAAGAATATGATATATATACATGATAAACATTTAAAAAACAACTATATAATAAACAAAGATAGACTGAGGTCTAGACTATCCATTACTTAAGATTTTTTTAGCATACGCCGTATGCATCCTCTGTATGTGTCCCCTTGCCATTCCTGCAATGTAGAAAAAATGAAGATAGGCAGAGGGAACCTGTGAACCTAGTGTTAGACACCCCGTTTCTATTAAGACACTTCCACTCCATACTTTCCATCGAATTCTGGACGCATTGCTCATAGAGTCAGAACTTAACGCCGCGCTTGGCCTGACTTGCACCACGACTGGCCTTACTACTTAAGCTTATTTCTGATTAACGAATAAGACAATTCTGCATTAAAATATCACAGGTTCAAATATTAACAAACCCTATTATAAATCTTACTAACCCGCAAAAACATGGCCGTGCTACGAGTATGCTAATATCGCTTATGACACGGAACTAAGTGCACAAACTCGGTTAATCCACAATAAATTGTGGTGGAAATAAAATGACGGCCGGTCACATGAATAAGGTTTACCTCAAAACCGAGCGTGTGTAGGAGCCTCGTTGTATCGCCCTCGATGGTGTGAATTTGGTGCAATATGTTTCTATATTTCTTTATTAGATATATCGTGATACAGTACGCGTTTGACAGTTCAGTTTTTAGACGTGCTTGTTGGTTCGAATTCCATTTGGAGGAATGATCTTTTTTTAGCTTCATGCTGTATCTCGCTCATAGCATTGATGAAAGAGAAGTCTGATGTATACCTATATAGCGCCTAATTATTATTATATTATCTGTTAAGTTGCAGAACTCAACGCTACTACTACTACTTTGTTTTTCAGACCAAATATGAAACTAATTTAAATATCCCATAAAAGGATCCTGGATGGCTCGAATCTGCAACCATCCTTAACAGTTAGACGCTTCCCATTCTGCCACGATGGTCTTATGGAAAATATAATCAACCATAATACTATACCGTATGAACCTTATTAAGGCAGTATTCAACCATGGATAAGCTTAGTTAGTCTACGTTTAATATTATTTCGTAATAAAATTTAGCTTAGCTCATATGAATGAGCTTGCCTCAAAGTCAACCTGTAATATACAAGCTACATGTTATCGCGCACCTCCTTGCCATCTGGGCCGGCCCAAGTTGGTATTTAATTAACGTGGACTTCACTAACTTACTAGAAATGATTATGAAATTAATATAAAAATAAATTATAAATTGAGGCCATCGTAGCACAGCAGCACAGCATCTGACTGTAAATGCGAGGGTTGTAGGTTCGGTTCCTTGTCCCAGGTAAACCAAGGCAATCCCTGCCTTTGTAAAAAAGTAGCTCTTTAAAGTTACGTCTAGAGGGAAACGAAACCGTTTCTTTTGGATATCGCTCAAACTATTTTACTCAAGTAAAAGAAAATGTCAATGTAATTTCAATAAGCTACACTCATTCACTCATCATTTTCCCAGCATCGCAGGGATAACAAAAATAATTACCTATACTGGTACTTGTTAGATGTATAGTCCTGTAAGGGTTTCCTGTATACATGAGGCGTGGCTTGTTTCTAGTTTATTCTCTATAGAGACACATAGTCTTATCTATAACTAGCTAACACATTAGTTACAATCTTTTTTTAAATAGACATTACTTACACGATTAAATGTGTGTAGTATATATGTATATTATGCACCTAAAAATAATGCACCAGTTTTGTATAACTATTATTTATAGAAGTTGCCAACTCGATAATTTTATTACTTAAAACTAGGAATATTAAAATATTTAAAATTAACAATGCCGTCTAACTGTAAACATGAAGCCATTTAGTAACAAGTCAAAGAAGAAGAAAAAACAATTCTTAACCAACAAGAGACATTTTTGGAAACTGCATTTTTTTATATGAAAATTGTACGGTTTTGAGTAAGCGAAGTATTTAAATTATATTGAAATATTAATAGAAGCTTTCACTAGCTTCATACATTGTCTCGAATGAGCTCGAGACAACGAGACGAGCGTTGAATACGTCGTGGCATACTTCTTTCGGTACATCTACTGTCATCAACCTCTTCATACAAATCCTACAAAGGATCTTCATACATTATACGTGACCTTATTCCAGATTTGTACACGGGGTTTTAAAGATCAACTATATGGTAAGATCAACTATAGGTTTCTTTTCTATATTATAGTGATATTTTCTCTTTTTCTACATCATACAATTAAAATGATTCATTAGTAAGTAATTTATGTATGTTTATGGGAGAGAGAAGGACCTTCTTCTGAGAGATTCCGTCCTCACTTTTAGTCCAATTTGCATGACGTTCCCTGTTGAGTGGCGAAACTCGATACAGTTCTTTGGTAAGAAAAGAAATCGACAATAGTTAATTTAATTTAAATTACTATTTTACGTTATTCAAGTAAAATTTAAATCTAAATCAAATCAAAATAAATCGTTCTCAAACATAAAAAAATATTCTGTCAAAAATTAATGAAACCTGTATTCACTTTCATTATAATTCTTTCATTTCACTATAATTTAATATACCAGCAGGTACAAGTAATGTCTCACACGACTGTGAAAGCAGATGATAGTGCTATTAAGTGCTTAAGTGGAGTCACTTCCATTAAATCTACGTTAGTAGAAAGAGCACGACGCGACGGGCGCGCAATCTTACCTCGCTTAATTGTATTTAGTCAATTAGCATATGAAATTTCATTTTCGAGCCCAGATATTAAATGTACTGCTTCTGAGTTATTGGTTTGACCTCTGGTCTTTGATAAATATGGTAAATATTCGTTTGAAGTTTAAAAGATTTTGAAGATATTTAAGTTCTATCTAGTTCTATCTATTCTCTATTAAAATATCCGGAATATTTTAGAACTAAAATACTTATTTTAAGGAATGCCAGATTATAGAGGATTATAGAATGTTGGAATGTCTGTAAAGTTGAAAACTAGGTGGCTCATTTAAGTAAGCTCAGCTAATACAGAACAATGCGAAAGATGTGCAAAGATTGTAAGATTTAATTAGTTACTATTTTCGTTTAGCGGAGACAAACTTTCAAAAAAATCAAAACAAAAAACGTTACGAAAACTTAAAGTAAGATTGGCTTTTGATAGATATGTATAATTCAACACTGCTATAAAGAACTGATTATGTAAAACATATGAGAAAATACTTATTTGTTTTTTGATAATAATTGAAACAATAGAGAGAGTGAAAATTAATATCTATCTCTTAATCTGTAAACATTTAAAAACTACATATAAATATAAGTAAAAATACTAAAAAAAAACATTTTAACCACTCTTCACATAATTCACATAACAACATCAGAACTTATGAATATTAAAACGATTAGAACTTTTACTTTATTATTTGTCCACGTCCCCTAAAAGACCACTCATCCCGAAATCTAATTGGCAATTGACGAAAGTACACACGTTCGATGATGGAATCAATCTCAAATGCATAGAATAGTTTAGGCGGGTCGCCTCAGGGCTCCACGTTTATTGGTTAGGGATGTTTACTATAGCTCCAGTATGCATTATCTATTTCTAATATATGTAGAGTGCTTCTTCACATGTTTGTGTTATAAATATTATGTTGACTTTTTTGTGGGTAATGTTTCTCTGCCTTTTGTAACATTATACATTTATATAAAGTAAAGATCAGGTTACCATATAATAGAAGAATATGTTCTTCAACAAAGCAGTTTTTTTTTGTTTTTATTGACATCATTCTTAATTGTGAATAACATATAGCTTGATGAGGTCGTTGTGGTGCAGCAGCACCGCATCTGATTTTAAATATTATAATTTCTTTGCTCTGGTAACAAAATAAAAGAGGGGTTCTGCCACTCAATGGGGGAGGTCACTGACTTAGTATTCTCTATGCCTATGATTCTGTATGCGGCCTTAAGACTATAAACAATTTATAGCGAATATGATTTACGCTTATAGCTAACTAACTTCAAGTTCATCGTTTAGTAATCTCCTAAAATTAACAAACGACTTATCACAAACGATAAAGTTTACTTTATAGTTTATTAATTTTAAGAGGCATTGTTCGTTTGGAAAAACCCGTTCAGATGCTTTTAAAAAGATAAATACTTAACGACAAATTAAAATATCGAAAGTAAGAAACTAAAAAAAATGTTTATAATAATCCTCTTAAAGTGATATCACAAAAATTCAACCCACATGTTTATATTACAGCTTTCATTGCTTAAAACTTTTATTAACTTAGAATATACGCAACGAAAACCAAAATCAGTCCAAAATACTACATACAAATAACCTCAAATACCCACCCTAGATTTTCTTCAAAATTCCACAGGATTGTCGTGCAAATGGTACAAAGCGAATTAGAGGATTTAGAGAACACAACCGATGGTATTATTAGGTGTATTCAAATACGACGTCGGAAGCCCATGTACGCATCAGGTGATGTTATCCTCATATCACAAATATTCAAAATCAGACGCTATTAATGTGGAATAGGGTCTATATTGATTTGAGTTGAACCATATGTGGAATTTCAGTAAAATGCGGTAGGTAAATGTTGTTTGCAATTCAATATAGTAGATATTATGAGTACCGATATTAGTGGATACGGTCATTGAGGAGATTTCAAATTGTCGGGTATTTTACGAAAATATAGTGTATTTTGTATTGAGCGCCGGATTTGAAACTAGCAGAGAACTAGAACTACAGTTATAGTTGATTATTATTGTAAAAGTTTTGTTTGAAGTACTGTTTCCTTTATTATTTTTATCTGCATATATTTCTTTTGTTTTGGAGCATAAGTTAAGAAAATATTTTTATCATTTTTAAGTGTTATGCTACATTCAGGAAATGGAAAGGTTATTTTACACTTTGGAGAATGTCCAAGAGGCGCGGGTTAAATCCGACTACGTTCAGTTTACTATTCGTTTTCTAAATAATTAAGTTAAAAAAATATAGTCATGAATCAGTCTTTCAAATACATCTTGCTCTTGATGGCAGATCTTTACTGTGCTTTGTGTTTATTCAAACCAGCAAAACGACTTTATTACTATTATAATATACGAGTTGGATATGAATTTATAACTATTATGTTCAATTCAAACAGTTCCTACAGTCCCAAAATTACGTAAAACAGCTAAATATATAGAAAACTTATTTATTTATTTATAGTCTAAATTACACTACAAATATTTAGCCCGAGTCCTTCTGAACCCTTTTTCGAGGCGGAATTCGGATATTACGCCGTAAAATAATTCTAGTGACCACAAATTTGCAATTGTGGTTGTTGCCCAAATTGCAGGTAGCTTTTAGATATTTTGGGGTATGTCTGGACCAAGTCAAACCTGGCCATTATAAAATATTCAACTGTTTATGCCTTGAGAAATCGCCATAGAACAATGCTATTTGCAGCTGGCGGTGAAACTTTTCACATTAGTCTATTGCATATTAAATTTATAGTATTATTTATACTAATATTATAAAGCTAATGTATAATATAAATAAATATGAGACCAGTTATGGCACAGAGGCACAAACGCGACGGGATCCATTACTACTATACAAGGCAAAAAAGCAAAGAACACAACGTTATAAAAAGAAGCCAAAAGTCAACATCTAGTCCAAAGAAGCATTTCATTTGCCAAGTAAATCCCTAAAAATAAAAGCAGGTGACCTAGAGTTATCAGTTGAAAAGATGCACCAGAATGAGAATAACGTATACTGTAGATCTATATGCATGTAAATCTGCCCGAGGCCGCTATACTCAATACAAATTGAAACGAATGGCAGCTTAACATTTTTATTGGATACAATGTTCCACCGGTACAGCTTGAAAGAGGATTAAAGGAGAAATATGCACACGCTAATGGCTGCGATATAAAAAGTATAAAATAGTAAAATCTGTGAATTTGTCATAGCGATTTGAAAAGGTCTTTATTTTAAAGAAATGTTTTTTCTGTCCCTTTCACTGAGTTTCACCAGACCTAAGTCAATATCTCAAAGTCAGGTGGAAATCGGCTCAGCTGCTCGGCTATGAGAGCGAAAAATTTAAATATTCAGTATTTAAGTCCCTTGAATGGGAATTGAATCCATAGCCGTCGTATTTACAGTTGCCCGCTTGTACCCCTGCTGTGCCTTGTTGTAGTTGTATCTGAATTCTCTTCGCTATATGCAATAAATGGGCAAAGTTGAACGTATTTACGAACAATTATAATTTATGACATAAAAATAGAGCTCTTGGTTCTCCATCAAAAATATAAAGATCCAATTCTATTTTAGAACATTTTTATCATATTGTCAAGCGATGAAGAAATGTATGCAGTTGACAGGTCCATATCATATTTATTGTTCTCTCTTGAGCTTTAAGCATCGAGGCTCTCCGAAGAAAGGGAGCTTGCATCGTTACTCGTGGATTATCTGTCATTTTATCTTGCCTAAGGGATATTTAAATATGAATTTTCTTGGACTATTTTCGAATATAGGATGATATTGTCATACAATTGGGAAGTAAGTTGCGCACAATGGTTTTGGGTTCGATTTGAGGCCGATCTGATTTATTTTTGGATTACTCACAAAGATATGTCTCTAGAATTCAGCGGAAAGTGGAAAACGGAAGTGTCTCAATGGTAACGGAATACCTTAACACTGGGTTCCCAGGTTCCCTCTGCTTCCCTGCTGTGTGGGTATACAGCGTGAAGCCAAAAAAGCATTAATGTTAGGAATAACTTTTTAACTTTATTGTTAGTACTAGTTATAACTTTGAAGATACTTTAAAAGATTTGCATGAACAAAATAATGTCACCTGAAGTGTACTCCTACGAGTAAAAGAATTTGTAATTTATATACAAATTCTTTCAAACTAAAATATATTATTGCAAATAAAATATAAAACTTGAAATAAAATATAAAAATTTTATCCTTTCGTCTTATTAATATGAGAAAGCAGAGTAGGCAAAGAAACATAATATTAAGATCCTCCGTATTCCACTTTTCGCCCAACTTTTAAGACATTGCGACATTTAAGTAAAAAATAATTAAAAGAACTTTAATATAATCGTTCCCTGAGTAGGGAACAAACCCACAACTATCGCACTAACTGAGTGTGAAAATGCGGCGATGAGTTTCACCACTCGGCAAGCAATGTCAAACATTGCGCGGAGAGCGGAGAGCGAAATGTCATAATACTCGGTTAAGTTAGCTATATCGATAACTCAATAAGGTATCGTTAACAAAATATCGATTTTATTGAACCCAAAAACACTTATTTCAAAGTTATTATCGTATAAATTACTTAAAAGTTGGGGAGTATCGTGAAGTTTCATCATCGTAACGAACTAAGTTTAAAGTCTATTAAATTGTGTTTCATTTTATCCTTCATTTAAACTCTCTAAATAATAATTATTAGGTACATGATACTGTTTGCACATAATTATTGTATTTTCACAGTTGTGTCGCAAATACGATGGTTGTAAGTTCGATTCCCACTCAAGGGAATAAATCATTTACAACTTCTTGGTGACGGTGTGGTACAGAAGTACTTCTTAACTTAACTAGAACCTAGTTCTAGAAGGGATTATTGGTCAAATCTTTACTTTAAATTTACGTTTCCATTTCTTCGCTCTGGCGTCGAGGCAAAGCGCGACGTTGAGTTCTGCTTCTCAATACGCAATGCCGAGTGATGAGCGGAGTGTCGAGACACTAGGCTTCGGCGTGAAGCTGCCAAAAATATATAAATAATAAATCAATTTTAAAGTAAACAAATAAATCATAACATATGGTAAAGCAAATTCTATTAAATTCTAGTAATAGAATTGATATAAATTGAAGTCATGTCTCTAAAAGGTTAACACACGACTTCACTAGTAACCATTTATTGGCCACCATATGTTTGTACCTTACATCCAATTAGAGTGACACTAATTTAGCTTACGGCTCTTGTAAGTTCACGTTTATATGTAACTTATATTTAATAAGAAAAGTCGAAAACCTTTCTGATATTTTTGTACGCATTTATTTGATAATCTTGTAATAATAAATCTATACTATTTATATTTTTATACTAATACTAGAGACTCAAACTCGGTTTCGCCCGCCAAAAAATAATGATTCCTCTGCCTACACTGCTGTATGTGGGAATGAGCGTGATGCTGAAAATGACACACACCGGTATACAGATAAAATCATTATTTTTTAGAAAATTATTACTTTTTTCCTAAGGAATAACACTATAAAAATGTAAGAAATTTTCAAAATCATGTTTTTGTTTCTATTACATTAAAAAACGTCCCCAACAATTAACATACGTGCCGTGAGAGTGACCTCGGGCACCTGTGTGTCATCTAAATCATACTTATTTATAACATATATACCAACTAGATAATTGAAATTAGTTAGTAGTTTTCACGCATATCAAGGCCGCGCTTTGCTATATCAGAGCGAGGCGATGGAAATAATTCATTTATGTCCTCCGACAGTCGAATCGAAGTTTCGAGTGTTCGAAAGGAATCGAACTTACAATCGATGCGTTATCTCACAGCAGCTGAATTTGTATTCTGTATTCCCGTTCACTTATTAATATAACCGAAAAATATCACCATTATTTACTTGGAATTGAAAGAACTTTAGTTCACCAGTGAATCAATAGAGCCTACAAATATTTTAACGACATTGAGAATTAAAAGGGACAATAAAACAAATGACATGATCATGCATACATATGTATTACATACTCATTAACATTAGAACCCGTTTACCAATTTCAATAACAAATGGTTAGTGTAAAGTGAAATATGGTCGAACAAAATACATTAAAACTTTGTTGCGAATTATTACTCTATCAACATTAATTTGGGTTCAGCCATTAGCCGACCTTGCTACATTATTAATTTCAATTCATACTATTTTAAACTGACTATTTCAAAAACGGTTGAAATTTTGTATTCCCTTTATCATATTTTATAAGCAGCAGCTTTTGATGTTGCTTTGCGTATATTTAGTAGCAATACGTAATATTTCATTCAGCCCAATTAGTCGTTCACCATATTCAAAATGTTCCCAACTTTACAATACTAAGATTAACATTTTATTTAACTTATTATGAAAATAAATACTCCTCGCAGTGAAATTGAATCCAAACCCACCACGTCCAAATTCATTTACATCGAAAATTTGAAATTTGAGAAAATTGAGATCAATTCCAAAATAACACCAGAAATCGTAATAGCATCTTGCCACCACGTCATTTCGTCATAAAAACCTGGTAAACCATAATATTTCAGTCGGTATGGCATCTCGACTGTCCCGACGATGTAAAATACGTCTCTCAAGGGAAATTTATTCGCGGTAGACGATCCTAAGCCTCCATAATGTGCCTTCGATGCCCCATTCCTACCATGGAATTAGTATGAAAATATATTTTTCTAAGCCCCGATGAGATGAGACGTTTTGCAATTATCCTTCCTTTTATATTGGATTGGCTATTTGTATACAGCTGATCCATATTTTTTCCTTTCGTATATTTAGATTATAAAATTGAAATTTCTATAAAGAAATTGTTAAAGCAGAATTAATACATAATTTTGAGAAATATAAAACTATCCTTCTAATATACGAGTCTATGGGTACGCCATGTCAGTAACATTCTAACTTCCAAAAAGCTAAAAACCTAAAAAAGATATACACAAAACTCATACATACATTCATACACCAAACAACCATCACCAAATAACGGCCAAATGGAGAAATACATAAAACACTGTTTGATTTAATTACTTTGCAAAAATCCTCATATGCGTTTTCAGAATTGAACTGCGGCCATCAGTTCCCAGCGCAGGTGCGCTCCAGATCCCCGTTCACACGAGTGTGATGCCACGATTGGATTGCACGTTTGAAAAAATACTAGCTCATATCATTGTAATTTCTGTGGACTTTTATGAATTCTATATCGTGACGGTATTCGTTTTGTAAATTTTGTTTAATTTGAGTGAGTGGGCTTAATTATTTTTTGTTATTTATCTTGCTCCATTTTTACGATTTTTATTTAAAGCATAGAGACTTTTCTGCCACATTTATATTTTTATCTGGATACTTTGGGAAGATGAAAATAAGAAGCTGTTTAAGATATTTTAGTTTAAATAATTGCGTTGCGTCCAATAAATTAAATTTAATAATTATTGTTATTTTGCTAAATTTTAGTTATTAACCTTATAATTACGCATGGCATGACCATGACACCAACTATGGATCCTCCATAATTTGTGTCTTTTTTTCATTTTCACGCTCTTGAAAAGCGCGGCATTTATTAATATTATTGTAGTTTCATTTAAATTCATTCAGTAGCTTTAGAACAATTCATCCTCATAAACATTCACATTTATAATATATATGCATATATGGACATATTAGTGGGATGTATAAAATATGAACATTCATATTTTCCACATACATATAACAGTATGAATCAACACGTACGCTTTGTAAAATGTTCGTATGATTTTTTACCTCTTGCCAAACTATTGAAATGAAATTTCACCAGCTTTTATTAAAACAAGTTAAATTCTAACCAAATATTTGTTTCAATCAGGCGTTACCGTTTCGGTTTCTGAATTTGTGTATCAAATAAAAAACTATCGGCACTATTGGAATGTAGTTATTGTTTGAAATATGATATTTATGGTCTTTTTTACCATTTTGAAAAAAAAGTTAGTTTCACATTTAGCTCTTTTAAAGTTTTAGTATGATTAATATTTGATCACATCGTTAAGTTCTGAAAATCTCAAGTGGCTCGGAATCCGACTTCGTTGGATTACTCATATGCTTCACTAAACATTCTTGTTTCTCTTCCTTTTTAACTTCACGCTGAATTCCGCACATAAATAGATACGCAGAGGGAACCTGGGAACGTAGTGTTAAGACACTTCCGTTATCGACACTCTGCCGAAATCAGCGCCGCATTATAAATGGTATTAGGAATTTAGATGAAGCTCGATAACAACTTATGGGTTCATCGGAAACGAGCGCTTGGATAGTATCCAAGAGGCACTGATTCGAGTCTCACTTCATTTAAATGTTTATAAGTTTTTTTCATCCATACTTCCCAGTGTCTCAACTACTACAGATATAGTACTTATTCGAAATAATATTTCGAAATTTCACCCCGAGGAATGAATTATTTTCAAGACATTTTAATTTCCTCGCTCTGGACGTAGCTCGGATAGGGCAGAAAGTGAAAAACGAAGAATATCTTAATACTAGGTTCTCTTCATTTGCCTACCCTTTTACATGGCGTGAAGCTGCTTCTTTATATCTCATACAAAATATACCCAAAAAAAGAAAAAAATATAATGATCAATTTCTTAGGTAAGTAGTTAAGAAAAAAATAAAAACACAAATTAATTAAATAATTATTGACGACTAGCGTTTATTATTATACTTTATTAACATTTTTATTATTTTACAAAGGTAACTAATATACAATTCAACAACTTATTTCATATACATATATACAAATGTTGTAAATAACAAAATATATACCATAAGAACGCAATTATGGCTTAATTTAGTTCTAGAACACGGACAGTACCCACAGGTCACGAGTTCGAATGACGTTACGTTCAAATTTTGTGCTTGATAATATTATTTACAAAAAAATAATAATATTTATCTTATGCACTTATAAACAGTTCCAAAGATTTATAATCAATATAAGTTTATTTTCAGTCTTTACCTATAGTACAACCCATAACTTCCCCACCCATAACTTTGGAGTTAAGATATAATTATTTATAATGCATGTATCACACATTTCTCTTTTGGCTAAAACATTGGTATAAAAATAAAAATACACTACATACTACATACTACAAATATAATAATAATTAAGATATTTATTTCATATTTAAAGTTAACAAACCTAATGTAAAGCCACAAGCACAAGCGCTAAACTGTAAGCGCGAGAGGTTGTCGGTTCGATTCCTACTCGAGGAAATGAAATATTATAACATTTTAATCACCTCGCTCTAGTAAGGAGGCAAAACGTGGCGTTGAGTTTCGCCACTCAAATGAAATGACTCCATAACTCGGCGGGAACTGTAATAACACTAGGTCCCCAGGTTCCCTCTGCCTACCCTACTATGCACAGTGCAGTGTGTAGTGCAGTAATAAAGTTTGTCCGTAAGTATAACTGCTGCTGCAACGAATATGACTGCTTTCATTTGAGCGTAATTGTGTTAAAATAGATTACTTATACTTTGGTTAACTATATTAATAGTGGGATTCAGAATAAATAAAATCCTCCTTCAGTTCTCCCCCACGTGTCGCTGTCCTTGCTGAATGTTTATGGCGTATTATTTAAGTGGTTTAAGTAGAGTAGTTATCAGGAAAAAAAAGAGCATCTCATCATTATGTCTTTTCATCAATACAGTTTAATATAATAAGGCGGAAGAGTTTGTTTGTTTAAGCGCTAAGATCACTGGATATACTGGTCCTATTTACTTATTTTTGGTTTTATATGAAAGCTATATTCCTTAGGAAAGCTATATTACAATGTAAGTATTAGTTTGAATTAAATAACGAAATAGCAATAATAATAAACGCCATCGAATTGCTTTAAGCGCGTGCGCTGAAAAAATAGCTAAATATATGTTAATACATTATATCACAAAAATAGTCTATTTTGTTAGTTGTAAAAAATGTCATGAAGCAGCCACTGCTTGCACTCTCTCAGAATTATGAAAACCAATTGTTTACGATTGAAAGTGCCAATCTGTAAAAGTATTATGGGTGGCATGCGGGCGAAGCCGCGGGTGGGCCGGTAGTAAAATATAATTTTAATACCTATAATATAATTGTAACCGACGTCTACTATATTACGATAAATATCTATTAAATATTTCTTATATTAAGTAATTTTTAAACTAAAATACGCTATAGCTGTGTATAACAATACAAGCCAGTATTGCACGGACGTCTTTGTTTTCGGATTTCCTGTAACAAAAATACATAAAAAATAATTCAACTATCTGTTTCTATATAATGCTGTACAATGGACAAAAAAGCTATTTTATACGAGTATGATTATGATATTTTATAAGAGTTTG
Organism: Heliconius cydno galanthus; assembly: GCA_036379175.1. NCBI lineage: Eukaryota > Metazoa > Arthropoda > Insecta > Lepidoptera > Nymphalidae > Heliconius > Heliconius cydno. Next base: position 1,477,290 of record JAKRZM010000891.1, on the reverse strand, counting down.
TTAAAATACGAGTACATGCTAATAACTTTAACATTGACAATTCTGCCGTGTTTGAGTATATAAAAGTAAAACAAATGTATATTATTTAAATAAAAATATACATTTAGAAAATAATATATGTAAAGCGCAGCGTTGAGTTCCGCCACTCAACATGTAATGCCTCCAAAATTCGGTGGAAAACTCTCTCTGCCTACCCTGCTACATGCGGGGTAGCTGCTAGAAAAATATAATAAATAAATTTATATATTAAAACAGATTAATTACCATTATTTCCTGTAGAAAATACAGAAGTACTTGCAGTAGTTGGAGGTGGATCTGAAAACAAAAAAAAATATTTTTAATTAAAGTAAAAATTATAACTTAGACTTACAACTTAGATTAACCCCACACAATGTCTCTAAAGTAAAGAATTGGTACAACATTTTAGCTAAAAAGTGTTATCACTTAAAATTTCCCTAAAATAACTATATATTTCACAAACCTTAATAATGATTACTGTAGCAATGTACGCTAACATAAAAAAAAAACACTATTCCCAATACAGTGCTAACGTAATTCGTTCGAGTAGATAAATGTTAATATGAATAATTTACGCGAACGCTAGCGATTACGGTATTTCAGCGAACACACTCGTCCATTCATTAAGCATGCACCAGTTAAAGAGACATGTTTTTATTCGGCTAAACTATTGTTTTTATCGAATTGTCAGTTGGGAGCTTTTTTATTTTGGAATACACTGTATTTTGAATTTACAGTGATCGGAACAAAAATACCGTACAGTTTTTAAATAAGAGATTTTTTTGTTTTCGCAAAGTGTTATTGTATTGAACGTAATGGCTGTTTCACAGCTTCACTCGGTATCCTGCATATGAAAGGTAGACGAAGAAAATCTAGTGGTGTGTTGCGGAACTCAACGCTTTGTCTTGTTTCCAGAGCGAGAAAACTAAAATAATTTCATCCAATTAGAGGAAATCGAACCCAAAACCACCGTTTTTTACAGTCAGACATGCAATGCAATTCAAAATTAATTAGGAAAAAAGATTATAATATTGTCCGATCCGATATTATTCTAAATCTCGATTTCGATTTTTAAAAGAGAATGATTTTGTATTAACGTTATCACTATTTTATCACTAAAAATTCAAAATCTTTATTTAAATCTTACCTCTATAAAATATACCTCGTTTCCTACTATAATAATTGGCCAAAGGAACTTGCATGTCACACAACACTTCAACGGTGGGCGGCAGAGAGTCGATGGGCACTACTGCACTTGTAAGCGCTGTGTAACCGCCGTCTACAATCCTCACTGATGATTTCGCTTCGACCAACCTGAAAGAAAATAAACAAAAGGTTTTAGATATCTTTTGGATAATATTACATCTATACTAATATAATAAAGCGGAAGAGTTTGTTTGTTTGTTTGTTTGTTTGTTTGTTTGAACGCTAAGATCTCTGGATCTACTGGTCCGATTTACTATGTTTTTGTTTTGTATGAAAGCTACATTCTTCAGAAGTGCTATAGGCTATATAACATTACATTACACATATATACAATAAATATTTTAAAGTATTTTATAATTTGACATGCAATTTAGTCTGCCATGTTAATAACAACCGTCGTTGCTAAGCACCGGTTTGCAAAGTTTCTTTGTTGTTTAAAGAAAACGTCACCCAAAATGAACTTTATTACTTTGATATTCATACTTTTTTATTTTGATATTCATCCTTATAAAAATAAATATATTATATAATATTTAATAAATATTCTTATAGTTCAAGCAGGCGTAGCCGCGTCCGGGTCCACTAGTAGTTTATATAAATCAAAAAAATACGCTTTTCCTTCACCAAGAGCTAGAAGTGATACAGAATGTGTTTGGAGATTTAAATTCTATCAGCTTATACTTACTAAGATACTAGTTTACAAATACCTCTGAAGATTTTGCACTGTTCAGATCCTGGCTCCAGCATCAGATTAGCTCAATGGTATAGATTGAGGGTAATAGTCACAATGACACAATCGTTACAATGGAGTCGATTTCAGAAAATTGTGCTAAATAACAGTTACATGAAATAGTAATTTAGCTAGACTTTATAAAAAATAATTAATTTTGTTTCAGCTTCACATTTTTTCCACTATTGGCAAAGTAGGCAGAGAGAGCCTAGTTTTCTTTTTCTAGTTCTTCTTTATTCTCTTAAAATCTCGATTTTCTATGTGAATGTGGCGGAAATGAACGCCGTTAAAGGATCTCTTTAATTAGGATCAAAAATAAAAACTAATAGTCTTTCCGTTTCCTTAATAATCGGAACTCGAACCAAATAATATTATTATTATAATTTCTAAGATGTCTCATACAAATTCTATTTTTCCATCTATTACAAATGGTATCTAAATACCTATGGGACAAACTAAATCTGGTGCCGTGAATGCACCGTGTGCAGATGGCTGGGTTGTTAGCAAACTCCTGAGAAATATCCGAATTATTTAGTTGGGAACTCCAAGGTATTGGAAACATACGAATCAATATTACTATTTTAATTGCTATTCAATAATAGTTTATTTATTAACCGAATGTGTCTGAAGGAGGGTGATGTTTTTGAGTCTATAAATGGATGTCCATTCTATTAGCTCAAACGATTTGACAGTTTTTGATATACGAGATTTCGTTAAACTCATCAAAATTATAGTGTATCTAGGATATATATATTTGCAGAATAGTGCTTGCAGTTAAATTACATTGAACGGCAGTCAAATATTTTTATTTCATAACTATTACATAGTTTTCAATAGCTCCTTTATTTTATGTAGTTTTTTATGGGATAATGGTTACTTCTGTTGTTATTTTCCGCCTAGCCTAATAGATTAAGAGAAACTGTTAATCCAACACCAAAACTATAATTAAAAAAATATTAAAGTGTTGCAAAAGCGAGAATAAATAACGTGTATTTGACAAAAAGGAACATTCAAGTGAGCGCTCAGTAGTACTCGAGGACCGATTTGGGACGCCGCGCCGCGCGAACTTTTCCAAAGTCTACCACCGGATTGTTAGAATAGATGAATATAAAACGAGATAAAACAATACTGAAAGTCATATTAGGATTTTATATGAGTTGGTTAGTTTAAGTTAAGATATATTTTATGTTATATGTTTTTCTTATAAAATAATTTATAAAAATTATAAAACAACTGTAATATATATTTTATAATTATCGCATGGCAGTTTTTGGGGTTTGAGGGTTTATTACACTAGCCGTGGTGTCGTTCCCAATTGAGGGATATTTGAATTTTTCCCTCTCCGGTAAAACTTAAAAGCGGTGCTAAGTTCCGCCACTATACACGTAATGTTTCGTTATATGTCGTAATATTAATATAGGTACTTAATAAGCAAAAATTGTTTTTATAATGAACAAAAATGTACATAAATTGGCCGCCTCGTCCTCTAGGGCAAACGTCATAGCTTCAATATAGGTGTCTGGGGTGTAATTATTGTTGATTTATTATCTTTAATTCGGCATACATTTATTATATCGTGTTTTTTAATATTTTATTTTTATATTCCAATTTGTATATATGGTACTTTTAATATAGTTTGTGCATTTTACTAATAGCTTCCCGCTTTTTTGAGGATATTTCGTTGCCCACTTTTCACCCGATTTTTGAGACATTACGTATTGAGTGGTGGGATATGAAAATAATTTAAACAGGGAATTGAACCCACAACTATCACGTATAAATATTAATAAAACATGACATTCTGATGAATATTATTAGAATTTACAGAGTATTTTTCCCAAATTTTATCAAAGTTTTATCAGTTAGTATATCTTTTAACGTTAAGTTAAGACAATTAACTATACTTTTATTTAATTCAACTGATAATCTTTATAAAAAGTAACATATTTTATTTTTGCATATTATATTTATTAATAAAAATTTGAGGGGAATGTTTAAAATTTGCGACATGGTAATTGGAAATCTGTTAAACAAAGTGACATGTTGTTCAATTTGCGCGAAATGACCTCAGGTAATACTGTAGCCATGATATTTAACTATTATCTGTTAGAAATCGGAAGCGGTTAACTTTTTAAAAAAAAAATAAGATAAAACCACATATTCTATATAGGATTCTAAATTATTTGGAAAGAGGTTCTACGTAATTGCAATAAGTGATAATATATGTATGTTAGTGAAAGTTAGTTAAAATATGCTTGAGGCTGCCACAGCATCTACCTGGAAACGCGACGGTAGTGGGTTCAATTCCGACTCGATGGAGTGAATTATTTTCGTTCCTCATTAATAAATGAAGCAAGTGATACATTCACTAGTAGTTCATTCCAAAGTGCGGGGCAAGCAGCGCTGGGTTCACATAATGTCTCAAAATTCGATAGACAGTGGGTAACGGAATGTTTTAATTATAGATTCTGTCTGCCTACTCTGTTATAAGCGGCAAAATATATGCTAAAAAGCAGAAACTTGTCATAAAACCACCTTCTCAGAATATATAAATAGGTAATTCCTAAAATCTCTAAAATATCAAACGAACTAAAAATAATTCAGAAAATGAAATATTATCAGTAGACGAGACTTTTGCTTATTTAAATATTCTTATTTCACTTTAAAAACCTGGATGAAAGAAAATTTGCCTTTATATTTACAAAAATAAACTGATGTCGCAAGATAAGAGGACGAAAGCTTGTCATTGTTCTTTTAATATTGAATTTGTTTTTCACTGAGAGCCCTGATTGGTATATTTTGTATTAAAATAAAGGTAAAAATAAACAAGTAAAAAATAGCAGTTTTTCTACATAACTAAAGCTAAAACATTGACTGAAACGTTGGGTTCAGCGACGTTACCACTTCAAACATTACACATTTCTTATTTCTCCCTGTTTATCTTTATTGTTTAAAAAAAATTCAATGCTATACAAGAATGTAATACCATGAACGCAATAGTTTCTCAGTTATCCACCTCTGCTCTCTTCCTTTTCCTCAGTCCAAGTCCACATAAATTATGTGCAAAAATTATTAAAAAAATATAAATTTTATCTGTTAACAAATTTTTATACATTTTTTAACTTCACGCTATATGTCGCTTAAGCAGGACAGACAGAGTCAACCTAGTGTTAAATCACTCCGTTCCTCACTTTCCGGCAAATTCTCCAGGCATTGCAATGCCGCGCTTCCCCTTGTTACCAGTCAATTTATTCACTCGAGTAGGAATCTCACTCTTTATAATCGTATAACGTATGAATAATAATTATTTTTTCTATACAATTTATTATTATTATTTGTATAATAAACACATGGTCGCCCCACAAATGTAGCTTAACTCATTATAATATCTCGTCGCGAGTCCTGATATTATATATCGTATGTTAATTACGTAGTAAGTAAGTGTGGGTGAGTTTTAATTACTTCGTGTAACAATTGATTAAATTTACTTGCGGTTTATTAATTTTTTGGTGTTGATTAACGATTATGTTTTATATTTATATACTTTGTTTTTAATAATTTAATTTGTAACACATAGAGGTGAGATTTAAAGGGATTTGTATCGACTTTCTTTATTAGTACAAATTTCTCTAAAACTATAACTCATGTCAATAATTAATTTCAATGAAGTATTATCTAAGAATGTCTCCAAAATTGGTAGTTGAATCATAATTAGTTTAGTAGTTTTTAAGAAATGAGAATATACATATTTCTTGCTAGCATTTTTATATTATTAAACTATTTTTATAATTTTAGTGCTTAAGCTTGTAGTACATACCTATTTCCCACCAATATGACTAGTTCTGGCCTCGGAAATACGCCTTCAACGGAGCAGATGATGTTCAAATAACCGTCACTAAGCCGGTCTTGGATCATATCGAATCTGGTCTCTGGAACTGAAATTAAATTGATTCTTGTTAGAAAATGTAACAAAATTTAATTTAATTTAAATGCTATGAATAGGTCGTCGAGTCGTGGTGGGATAGCGTCAGACTGCTTGTAATTGTGGATTCGATTCCACTTGTGGGAAATTAATTATATTAATTGCTCACGCTCTGGAAAGGCAAAGCGCGACGTTGAGTTACGGTACTTTTAGACGTCCGGCGGAAAACTAAATCACTTAACACTTTGTTGTTTCTTCCTATCACGCTAAACGAGATAAGCGTGAAACTAAATCAGAAACAAACAAAGATTTCCTTTTGTTTTTACTAGACAAAGCATATAGCATTTACTACATTACTTTTCGATTTTAAAACACTAGAAAATTATATGATAATCAGTGAACCGATTAATTATGCATGCACTGCTTGGTAATCATGAAGCTAACCGAAAACGTGAAAATTTTATTTGCGATGTAAATACAGGCGAAATGAGGGGAATATTTATCAAACATTAGTTCTGGTAGCTCTGGCTTATCAAGCTGTGACTGACTGAATTTATCTTTTGGGAGGGAATCCGAGATATTTCTTGTTGAGTGGTGGAGTTCAACGCCGCATCATATTTTCTGAGGGCAGGAAAGTGAAAATGAAAAACATATCCAGTTTTGCTTTATTTTTCTTAATATGTCAGTAGTAGTCGACGTGGCACAATTAGCTAAATGTGGATACGGCTCCTACTAAATATTTAGATTTTATGATAGAAATATGCACCATAACCTCTTTTGAATTTAAAATTGGACAATTTACATATAACATATAATATTATATTTTCTATATTTGTCTCATATTTAATATATTTGTAAACAAGTAGTAAATCTAGTGATAAATTCTAAATATTATTGTAAATTTTGGCATTTTTAAATTTTTATTAAAATCTAATTACATGCTTATATTCCAATTAAATACATTTAAATATTTTCCAATTTCACTACAATTTTTTAATATACTATTTCTACTCTAAAAGCCAACAAACGCATCGACAGTATAATAGCGTCATAAAATTTTATATGATCCATCATTTAGTACCAAATATCAACAAAGCCAGTGTAATATATAGGTTTAATGTAAATGTCGTCAAATTTCAGTATTGGTATTGGTACGAGGAATGTTCCAGCAACAACATCCAACGGTTGGGGAACACGCAAACTGTAATGGATACCCGCAGGTGAAACGTGGATGTGGATTTCATTGGAAGAGTCTTTGTTAGCTTGTTTCTAATGTGAAGAGTGATCCGAAATATTTTTTAAGCTTCACGCTGGAGAAAGAAAGGAAAGAAATTTGATTAATTTGAGTATTTTTTAATGTTCTTCAGCAAGAAAAGTTGAGAAGGTACAATGAGCGTAGTCATTCTAATATGTTAAAACTATAATATAACACAATAAAAAATCTTAAATTTTATAACGAAGTTTATCAAGGATGTTATCAAATCTGATAGTTGTAGATTCTGTCTACGCTTGAAAATTATTTCAAAATCAAAATTGGACGCAGAATGGACAGAAAGATAAGACACTATTTTGTCACATTAGATTCCCTCTAACTACCCTGTTTTGGGGTACAACAGCGTAAAACTGCTATTTCATAATAGAAAAATCTTTTTTCTATCTTTAACATTTTCAGAAAAGATACAAATACCGCATCTAGAGACACATTTTTCTGATCGCTTCAAATATTGATGGATTTTATAGTATAAGCAAAACGGTCATTTGTATTCCATTAGCCATCGTTTCCTTGTTTTAGTTTGATGCTTCGCTCCACGTTCTTTTATCTTCGTTGTAGGTACTCACGATGGCTCGCTTTTATTTAATTATAAGCAAGCCCTTTCCGTTCCTATGTTTTGTGAGTGCTTTGGCAATTTGAATTTCATTTTAAATGTTTTATTCAGATTTCATTGATTTATTAATTCCTTTATAACGGCATTGTCTGGAAGGCGAAATATTATTAGCATTTGTATATAGCTAATATTGGATATATTAAATGTTATATGAAATATGTTTTTTTTTGTCTTCTCTCATTACGATCCTACTTTATTTTGGAGACATTGCGTGTTGAGTGGCGAAACACAACAATTTTGATCATAAAATTCTAAATAAATCTCTTATAAAAATAAAAATAAATTAAAGGTATATTTATACTTTATGTAACGATATTACAAAGATGAATATTTTTTTCAGTTTTTTATTTTTTAAGACATGTTATGCTCAATTTTAATAACATCTTCGTGAAATAAACACAACTTCAATGTCTTTTTTTATATAATTTTTTTTTAAATACAAAGAAAAAAACCAATATCTAGCACAAATTAAATCAAACATTGTCTCTATTTTTTAATGGACTTCCTTCTCTATCTACCATATTCCATCCACACGGCACCCTAGTTAGCGCTCCAGTCAAATACTATTTGCTCGATAGTCAAAGTTGCACAAAGTAATTTCCGATTCGTCTCAGCTCACAAAGCATATTGTTGCGGTGTTCAGTGCACGAGTACTTAACAACACGTTCACTTTACAATGTTCTATTATTTATACATTCTGGTTATAGTTTGGAGTGGGTGGTGATTGATTTGTTGTTTGGTTCTGATTGATAGTGTTTTTTATTGTTTTTGTTGGTTTTTGTGGAGATTATGATTAATCATGCTATTGGTACAGTTGAAAAGTTGCTGAGGGAAAATGAGATGGTTAATGAACGAATTTCATTTGGACAAATGCTTCAATTTAAGACATTTATATTTTTTTCTATTTTTTACTTCTGTATTACACATATTTGTGGGATATCTCAGAGTAGTCCCTAATGAAGTTCCTAGTCCCTAGCGAGTAGAATTTAGTGTTAAGATACGTCGTTTTCCATATACTGCGCAGTTTTAAAATGGAAATTGAACTCATAACTAAAACAGCTCTGGCTTCGACTGGTCTAAAAAGCAGAAAAGCAATATATTCTGAATCAAGTAATCCTTATAGTACTTACCAAATATAGTCATAGGGCGTGTCCTCTCGTCCTCTGAGAGGAATGTCGAAACCACGCAAGTATAGTTTCCTGTCAGCTCCGTCCCGGGGGAGAGGATGCGTAACGCTCGGTGCTGTTTGTAAGGGTTTTGTGATACCTTATACGAGAGGTCTAGCTGTGGAATTGTTATAGAAAGTTAGTAGACAGACGCATTTTTTTAGAGAAATCGTCGTGGTTTAGTGGCACAAGCGAGTGGCTGTTATCGCGAAGGTTGTGGATTGCAACTCGGGTGAATGATATTTTGCTTTGGTAATAACGAAAATCGTAACGTTTAGTTCCCTCACTCAATGATGTTTGTTTGAACGCATGAGTAGTATGAGCACTTTTAAATACCATCGGCTCGGAAAGCAGTTCTGGTGAGAAGAGCGGAGAAGAAACTCCAGAGTTGTTCTTTTCAACATCGAAGTTACAATTTATTTGTAAGTAGAGCATCGAGTTTATATGAAAAAATAATAATTACTTTATTCCTTAATAAGCCCAAAGCTTGTGGTTTTTGCGGTGGTATCCACTGGTACACTGGATGTGATCTGTCCATGAAGAACCATTTCACAACGAGCCCTGTCACGTTGTCAGTACTGTAGTCGCAGTCCAATGTGATTGCATCTTTAATACCGTACTGTAGGACTTCCGGCACCCGTATGTTGGTTATGCGGACGGAATCAATACCTAGAACAAAATCATATATTAAAGTCGATCTGTAGTATTATAAAAAAAGCTGAAATGTTTGTTTGTATGCGTTAATCTCAGGAACTACTAGTTTGTAAAGAAAAAAAAAATCAAAATTACATGTATTGAGGCCAGCCGTGGCGCAGGGATGCAAGATTGTGACTATAAATGCGACAGGTTGTGGGTTCGGTTCCCACACGAGGAAATGAAATATTAAATATTTTCATTTTCTCGCTTTGATGTCGAGGCAATAGCGCAGTGCAATGCTTCCAGAATTCAACCAAAAATGGGAGGCGCAATCTGATTTGAAAACGACGATTGTGGGTTTGATGCCCGCTCAAGGGAATTAAGTATTTTCATTTTCTCACTCTGGCAATAAGAAAAAGCTCCGCGTTAAGCTCTACCATTCAACAAGAAAAATTGGATGCCAAGATGGGAAAGTATTACCTTTCACATACGGAATACAGCGTGAAATAAAAAATAACGAAAACACTTTCCAGAGCAAGTCTCTTAAAATAAAAAACCTCAAATTAAAAAATAAACAATTATTAACTCTCCAAACACGATATAATTACTTCAGTTATTCAAATTGATGTCATATTACTCGTCACTCGAGGGAGATCAAAATTACTGGGGAAAAGAAAAGAAAAGAAAAGAAAAAGAAAAATTATAATAATACAGCAGATCAACAAAGTAATAGATTATTCATCCTGTGGGTATTTACTTAGCTTTGACGGTTGATTTTAATAAATGTCAAGGTATTTTTTTTCTCATTGTTGCCGGTATTTTAGAATCGCTTGGGGGTAAGAAATTCATTGCTGTGGAAAGGCAATTAGCTGTCGATATTATGTTGGTATGATTAATATACTTTTTCTGTAAATTATATTTCTTTTTAACACGGTTTTTGAAGTTTGTAACTGTAATGTTACTTTGTAATTATATAGGTAATAATATATTGAGAAAATAGATTTGGCCCACTTGTAATTATGTGAAACTTGGTAGTTATACGTAGTTAAGGACAAGACAATTAAATAATATAGTATCTTCGAGCCGCTCTGATGATGGAGCCAGGACCTGTGTAGCACTTTTCAGAGGTTACTAGTAAATACAGTCTAAGCTCATATAACTTATAGCCTCGAACACATTCACTTGTAGCATTTTCGTAGCACTTGTAGCATTTAGTTTTTGTAAAATCTTTACGTCTTTCTCCGCATAACAGAGTATTCACAAATAATCTTAGTGTCACGACACTTCGTCCTGCACGTACCACTTGAGAGCACTCATTTATATCTATATCTTATCTTTTAAGAATTGGAATCGCAATAGCACGATAGTAACTTCGATGGTCATTATAAAGTATTCAAAGTTGCAAAACACCGGTCCACCACTACTGTATACTTTAACAAGCTTTGGAATAATTAACGTAGTTTCAAACTTCTAAAATATAAATTTCTTATTGCGCGTGTCCTTTTTTTCTGTTTCGTTGTAAATTATACAAGTTATTTAAATTTTAAATCACTTTTGTACTAAAACGTTGTATGATATTTTAAGAAGGCCTCATGGCGCAGCGGGACAATGTGAGAACTCAACAGGGAATGTCTCGAAAATTACGCTGTAAATGGAGAACAGAGTATCAACAATTTATCCCTCAATTTTTCCCCTTTTTTCCCTGTGCCTACCCTCCTGTATGCGGAATAAACATATTATAGAAAAATCTGTTGAAATATAAAATTTACCTAAATTTATTAAATCCCACAAACACTTGCTGTAATTTATTAATTTATATTGATATCTCATATTTTATTCTACTCGTAACATTGCAACATTACCTACTCGAATAAAACAAAACAACAACTAATATCAAATAACTTCAGTCATTCATTCATAAATAATAGAACTAAAACCATATTTATAAAGAACGAAAGACCAAATTCTCTCATTCAATCATTCACACCTGTCCATTTAAATCGCTTGTTAAACCTCCTATTTTTCTTCTAACAATCTGACAGGCGAGTGAAGGCGCTATGAGGGAAACATTAGGCGTCCTTTTTGAAATTGTCGATTTGACCTCGTTTACGAACGTGGCTGAGTGGATTAAAAGTTTTTGTTTATACTGTGTATATTTTTAGAAATATTATTTTTAATTCGAAATCGCTTATTGTGAATCAGAATGTGTTTGACTAATTTTAATTATTAAATTATCTTAATTAAATAATTTTATTAATTAAAAATGTAACTGTTGACTTGAGGCCACAAACGAGTGACTCTATCAGCAACAGGGCGTGGGCTCGATTCCCATTCAAGGAAATTAATTATTTTATATTTTCATTTCTTCGCCCTGGTGTCGAGGAAAAGTGCGGCGTTGAGTTTCACCACTAAACACGCAATATCTCCAGAAGTCGGCAAAAAAGTGGGAGATGGAGTATCTTAACACTAGGCTCCCTCTGCCTACCCTGCTACATGCGAAATACTGCGTGGATTTGCTGAGAAATTAATAATAATAATATAACTCAATTTAAGTTTCTCTTTATTATCAGAACTAGCAGTCATGCTCAATAACTTAGTTAATATCCGTGTGATGTGAGACAGCCTCTATACTCGGTTCCACGCGTTTAGTTACGCTTCTGTACGTTTTGTAGTAAAACTATTGCACATTTCCCGTATCATTTTATATGTAGAACAAGGTTTATTTAAAAAAAACTCTATAAGTTCTCATGAAAAAAATTAGTTGCTCTGTGCTAACAAGATAAAGTGCGGTGTTAACCGCCGCCACTCAACACTCCTATCCTCGTATCGCCATATCTTTTAACTAGAATAGAATGGAATTATAATATTGGAAATGTTTTTATTTTTTTCATGTAATTATTACATAGTGTGACGTAATTTATTATGAGTTTGACTCTATAATTGTGCGTTTTCTCGCAACTGAAAATAAATAAAATATAATCATAGATATTTTCCTGAGGGGGAATGGAACCCACTACCGTCAAGCTTACAATCGCGATTATACCGTGCCATAACAGCCTCATGGTAGATGGACAAAAATAACCTTATTGCACATGCTTTGTGTTGTGAAAAATATATAAAAATCTTAAAATAAAGGACAGAGCGTTCAAAGGCGGTCTTATTACTAATAGCAGTCTCTGACAGACGACCATTGAAGACAGGAATATAGTCTTAAGAGATACCGGATATGCAAATGTAGAACGTTTAAAAGTTAAATAATAGGTATATACAAAAAAATGAAGCCACAACCGCGCGACTAATTACTCGACGGTTGTGTGTTCGATTCCCACTCGGGGGAATTAAATATTTAATATTTTAATTTCCTCGGTCTGGCAAAAGAGCAACGTTTCAACACTTAATACTACGCTCTGAGGATAACTCTGCTTACCCTGCAATAAGCAGTAGGCAATAAATGGAACGAACATTTGTTAGTAAGTACAAAAATATGCAGTTAGGTGTCCCAAGTGTGACATTACGGCGTACATTAAATTATGCATAATATGCAGCGAAGTATGCAATAGTAGTCTATGGTTTTCAAACTCACGTTGTCTAGATATTGCACCGGTACCAGTCGCTTCAGTGATCACCCCACGTCACAGGTTATAAGCACGATATTTATATTTTTTAAATATTTTTTATCTATGTTTTAAAAAATATTGTATTTGTAGAAAATAATGTTTTATTTAAATGTAAAGATGTACTTTTTTATAAAATTAAATTTAAGTCTTAGTATTATAAATTAAAAATTAATTAAAAAAAAACTTTTTAAAAATATAATTTTATTTAAAAGGTCATTTAACACCAGAGAGCTTGCCGAGATAAATCAAACGAGCCCAAACATGACTTGTCTACTTTTGTTCAGATGTTCTTCCTTCCGTTCCTATCCTTCCGGTCTCATCTCCAGTATGTAGATGTGTCTTTTATGATGAATGTTACAAATTAAGTCCTTTCGATATCTGAATATCTATACAAGTTGGTTTATGCAAAAATTTAAGATCCTTCAATCAATTCAATTTGGACTATCAATATTGATTGTTATACTGTTACGAACTAAAAAGTGAAAAATAATTATATAAAGATTTTATAATTTTGAAGTCGGTGCCAAGTAAAACAAACAGGCTTAGTAATTACATATTGTAGTAAAGGTTGTTGTAGCGTTATCTTATATAACAAAAATATTTTTTTTCTTTTGAGATACGGAACCCTTAAAAACGAAGCAAGCAGGAATTTATGCACCTTAATGACTGACACGTGGGCGTGCTGAACAAAAAATTATCGTAAGATCATAAGGCGATACACATAATGATTTTGTCAGAGTGAGATAAAAAATGCCTCAAAAATTTATTAGCATAGTATTTCAGATTATATATTTTTAACTCATTATACTTATTGTTTTTGCTTATTTTAGGAAAAAAAATATATATCATATAATTTTCAACTGTACATGTATGTACTTGCCTTAGTGTTACTTATAATAAAGTTATTTTTGGGTGGATGATTTTTTAGCACTATATTTAATAAATTTTACGTAGGTTCCCCTTTAAAATGCAGATCGAAGCTCTCTTCTGTCCGAGTTTCCACAAGTTAAGTATTTTCCTTCTCAGCATGACATCTTATCAATATCTTATTCTTATCAAAATTAAAGATATGCACAGCGTAAGGTCAACGCACCCACACATACTCCACTTTAGATGTGTGCGTATGATATAGAGCACGTGCTCGCGTGCCGTGTCGGCGCGTGCGCAACGTTCCGCGTCGGCAACCGGTTTGTGCAATATGTTGAGACGTTATACCAGCTGTTGTTTGAAGAAAGTTTTTTGTAGTTTAAGGTTTTGTTATAAATTAATTTCAAGGGTGATAGTTTTTATATATTATTGAATGTGAGGTAGAATGTAAAACAAGTATGAATTATAAGAAAAGATGAGACCATTTAATTCTTGCTTACACTACAGACCTATAGTCCGTACCTTGCTTTCAACAAGTGTTAAAACTCTCCGTTATTCGCTTTCCGTTCGAATTCGAGATACTACTTGTTTACATGCGAAACTCAACACCGCACTTTATCTTACTCGGAGCGAACGTTATTCAAGTTCTTGAGTGCAGATCGCAACGAACCCAAAATCATCGTATTCGACGCTATTCCACTATGCCATGATATACTTGTAATTTTGAAAATAAAATAAAAACGGGAGAGAAATATAACAATATGCACACTTTATGTACACATGTATATGAAAAAACAGCGCGTGCTACATCCTGTTCGCAAAGGCTGAAGGCGCTGAAGTGTGACGACTTACAGGTGAACAAAAGGATCGTAAGAAGCGTTTATGAGTTCTTCTTCATAGTTTATGTACTATAGATTAAATTGCATTCTAGGAAGTATTTTTTGTAGCTTAGAGTTATGAACACTTGTGTAATAGAGGGAATCTTGAAACCTAGTGTTAAGAAACTCCGTTCTCCATATTTAACAAGACAGGATCCTAGCGACGAGGCATTGACTTCCACCACCCAACACGTAATGCCTCCAAAATTCAGCGGAAAGTGGGTTATACATCGTTACAATAAAGAAATTAAAATACTTCCTATAATATAATTATACTTAACTCATTATAATTACAGCCAGTAATATTATACCAGGTATTATTATAATTAGGGTAGCTTCAATTATTTTCAATAATAAACGCTAAGAGTTTCATGAAGTTTTTAATTTAGGTCACATTGTTAATGATACAAAAGATTATTGTTAATAATGTGTAGAGCGAGGTAGGAATTAACTTTTTATGTTACGATATATCTCACATATTTTATGAGGCACCTCTTTAGGTTTTTGCTTGCACTGTCGTCGCTCGCAACCATTACGTAGAATTAATTTTTTTAGAGATTTTTTTATTTTTATAATTTGACGTTGTATTCTACATGTATTAGGATAGACAAAGGGAACCTAGGAAAATATTAAGACTGATTGAGAAGAACAGAAGACCTTTATTTATACTTATATAGAGATAATAAGTAAAAGTCTAGACTTTTGGAATATATAATCCATTGTATGTAAATATATAATTATTTCCCCAAATGAAAATCAAACCTACAACCATCTTACACACAGACGTTGTCTAATTTAACAACGACGGCCTAAAATCAAATCAATTACACCTATACTAAATTCCGAACAAACCAAGTAAATTGGTACATATATCTCTGATTCTTCTAATATTTACGCAACGACAAAAAATAAAATATTATTCTTCCATTATTTCAAATTATTAATTTATATCGTATTTATCCGGGAGTGCTTCCTATAAAATTTCGAGATGGCTGTCTCAGGAATGAGCGATGAAAGTGACTCGATGTTAATAACTCAGTACTCCGACGTCACTTTGCTGCTGAATGTTTGACGTGACTGGGTCCAAAACTTTTCTTTGGGAAAGCTATGACCTGCTTCAATATTAAAGTAATTTTAAATGTTTCTGCAACTTGTGTTAGGAAAATATTGTGACTCAAAATTTAAATTTATAAAAAACAGCTTTACGCTTTTTTTGCGTGGTTCAAGGTAGGCGGAGAGAACTAGTCACTACATTCTCTAATTTTTGCTGAAATTGGGAGATATTGTTGGTAAAGTTGAGTTGAGAGGAATAAAAATAGAAAATAAAGTATTTGTTCATTAGATTTCTATTTTTCATCATATATACCTATTGGGCATTGGGCGAGCCTGAAGGTATTAGTGGTGAAATTCTATTTATTATTATTATTATTTATTTATTTTATTAATACCATTTTACAATATATAAAAAAGTTAAACTATGTCCTGCAAAACTCTTTGTGAGTTTGACTGCAGGATCCCGAGTCTCTATACATATGATTTAACGATTCAACGGCGTGCTTTGCCTCGTTACCAGATCAAGAGAATTAAATTAACATTAAATATACATTTCAAGTCCTCAATTGCAAATCAAACCCACAACCTATCAGGACAACAATCACTCGCAGGCTTCTTCCCCTTCAGCACGACTGACCTCATTTTAATTGATTACTAAGCGACATTTTGATTATATGTTTTGGAGCTTCTATATTCTTCTTTTCCTTTTTTCTTCCCAATTAATTCTTAGAAAGTGAAGCTGTAGAAAAAACTAATGTCAATACAATTTCACGTGAAATTACTTCCCAATTTTGTATTGCTGGGATAAAATGACGAAATTCTTGGATCTCACATAGGTTTGGGTGACAATGATTTATCATTTATGGAGAATTACTCTCAGTTGAGCGCCACCGCGGCAAGGCGCGTTTCAAATATTCACCTCTACTATTATCGATACTCGATAGTACGTAAACGACTGAAGATTTTTATTTGAAAATTCTGGAAAAGGCGTTTAAGTAAGGCCTTATTGTAAGTCAAGATTACATCAAGAAATAACTAATCAAACCAAGCGACTTGGGTTATTTATATTCACCTTAACCATATAAATTATTTTTTTTTAATAAATTATTTTTTCTATACTATACATTGCGGATTTGAACCCACTAGCAATACTCTAGTTAAAATCTTCCCAAGAGGATTATTTTTTTTCGTCATAAATGTGCACCACCAAAAAAACACTACACGTTAGTCACTACAGTACAGAACGTTTAATCCATTACACTTAACACGACAAACTTATGGTAAAGTATGAGAAATTCAATTATTTTTCACGTTATTCGTTCATCTTGGGATTTAGCGAAAATGAATTTTTCGTTCAGTCGCCGCACCTACGAATATGTGATTTGTTTGGTAAGCTATAACTTTGCTTAAGTTGTAGTAGTTGGTGTAAAATAACATTAATATTTTTTTAGCTCCACGCCTTTAAGTAGGATAGTCAGAGGGCACTTTGTGTTAAGAAATTCCGTTACCATTAAAACACTTTCGTTCCTCAAATTCCTTAGCAATGAGGCAAAGCGCAACGTTGAGTTCCGCCACTCAATATATTCTAAGTCTCTCCTATTTGGCGAAGGGAATGAAGTTTACACTAGGTTTCTAAGTTCCTTCGGCCTACTCTACTATGTGCGATATACAGGTGAAAATAAATAAAAATCTAGACAATGAAATTTTTTGAGGCACGCTGTATGCCGTACATAATAAGGTAGGTAACGTGAAACCTGGGAACCTAGGGCTAAGACCTAAGGCAATTCCGTTCCCCACTTTCCGCTAAGTTCTCAAATCAAAGAGATTTAACCATGACATTTCTAGTGATTCAAATCTACTAGCACTATGTTCCTTCAACACAAAACTAAACTAAAACTAAAAACATACCTTATATTTATAATACAAACTCGTATCCATTTTATCATTTCATATTAACCATAATCTTTTAATATAGAAACTGTTTGAACGCTAAAGTTGCGGTGGAGGTTGCATTGAACTCGGCTCATAAGGCTTCCCAATATCCCAAGTAATTTCCGTTTTAATCATTCCTCTTCTGTATTGCATCGCCAGTGTGACAAAGGCAAGTAAATATTAATAATATGTTGTATACAAAATGTCGGTTATTACATAATAATATCGATTAGTTATTAATGTGCCTATACTGAGTATATGCGAGGGGTATAGGTTCAATTTTTTCTCACATAGCTTGATATATAGCTAGGATCTAGTGTTAAAACACTCCGTTCTCCACTTATTTTCTTAATATTCGAGACATTAGGTATTGACTGGTGTAATTTAAAGTAGTGTCCCAGACGCTGTACGCCTATACGCCACGACTGACCTCTTCCTGGTTCTAAATTGAGCGTCCTTATTATAAATAATTTATTTTATCTTTTAACAATATGATATTTTTTGCGTAAAAGCTGGTTGTTTTCTGTAATTTAATATTATACAAAATAAAACTAAAAAGGAAAAAAGTCAAAGGCTTAGCTATACTGTAAATAACATGATGTAAAGACAGAATCACACCCCGAGGAGACCTAGCGGAAAATGGAGTTGTATGAAACAACTTTAAGATTATAGAGATGTCTCATAATAAAGTAGGGCGTCCGTAGCGTAGTGGGATAACGTCGCACGTTCAATGTGATGATTGTGCTTTCAATTCCCACTCGGGGGATGGAATATTTTCAAATGTCATGTTGACTTCCCCCAGTCGATATAGTGTCTTAAACACTACTTCCTACCTAGAAGTAGAGAGTGTGAAGCGAATGAAATGAAAACTGACGCATCTTTTTAGCTATATTCTGCACATAGCAGAATCTGGAAAATTAGTGTTAGGTCACTTCGTTCTCATTAAGAAACTTCAATTCCCCGAAACCATTTTCCACCGAATTATGGAAACATTGCGTGTTGAGTAGCGGAACACAACGTTGCGCTTTTCTTACTTAATATAAATTTCTTACTTAATATCACGAGTAATAATTTATTGCCAGAATACCAAACGAACCCACTTACAGTCAAATGCTCTACCGCTCCACCAATAGAGCCATATATATGACAAATAACTATCGATTACGCAACAAATGAATGTATTTACATATTAATTCCGTCCGTCTGTCTATCGGGTATAATCTTAACCGTTAGGGATGCCCGTATTGTGCATATAAATTAGATATAGTGGATGAATTTTGATGAGTCTAGAAAGTCAATGGGTGTTTGTTTTGGTTAATATAATTGTGTAATCTATATTTCTATACTGATATTGTGAAACTGATAGGTTTGTTTTGTTTAACAATCTAATCTTAGCAACTTCTGGCTCGAATTGATTTTTATTTGCATTGAAGAGTATATATATCGCAGAAGGCTAGCTAGTTTATACGATGTTAGTTCTATTCGTCGAGTCAACCTTTTTCCTTGGCCACTTAAATGTGAAAACGTGGCATATTGTGTCAAAAACAACTCTTAACTACAAATCTTAATCCTCATCTGCCTACCCTGCCTGAGTATAATATAACAAGATATATATTAGGATAAAGTAATTAAATTTATAGAAGTTCATTTTTAAGGAACTTAAAGCTAATTGTTTCATAATAGACCAATTCTTGCTATCGCGTTTTTTATATAACTATAAATTCCATAGAATAACTATTGTAATAATTATTAGAATTATAGAAATTAGAATAGATAAATAAGGAGACCCGCATTACTAAATAAATTTTACTAAGCGTGACGTAACGCTAATCTAATGACGAAATTGATTTTAGCCACCTATTTTCGTCATTCACGTTCTTAATTTTGTTATTAACTACATTTTAAAGAAAATATACAGTTGTATTTAGTTTCAATACTATACATTCTGGCTAAAGAAAAAGACGCTTGACACTAATGTCTTGTTTATCTACGCTCCACTGTCTAGTTATTAAAACATTTTTTTGCATCGCTGCCATATAAAATATAGAAATACGTACTTACAAATAACAATATTACACCATAAATATGATAGTAAAAAAGTTTATATCATATTATTTACATATGTTATTTATAAGTAACAAGACAAAGTGTGCCGTAGAGTCTCATCACTCAACATGCGTTGTCTCTACAATTGAGTGGGAACAGTATCTTAACACTATGTTCCCCTGCTATATGCGTGAAGTTAATAAATATATTGTTAATTTCAAGTGATTATTTTTTCCTTGCTTTTCAATGTGCAATATAGTTAGTTACAAGGCGCCATTAAGTTGTCAAATAGGTTTTTTAAATGAGCTTAAATGCGGTTATCGTGTATCATTTAATACTTAAATCGATACATACGTATAATGGTAACTGATTTTTTTTAATAAATATTTTTTCTTTCCAATAATGACAAGAAAAAACATGCGCATGAGTTGATAATTTAATTAGACTGTGCAATTAAAAATAAAAAAATATACATTTTATAAAAAACTAAAAATAACCTTAAAATATATTTTTAATTAACATTATAAATAAAAAAAAAACTTACATGGTAAAAGAATAGTAAAACTGAAAATCCACCACATTTTAACAGTTATATTAGAATATCACAAGCATATATCACAATAAAGAAACTTAATATCACAAACGCCCAAACGTGTTGCAGGTTCGAATCCGCACAAGTAACTAACCTTACTTTACTAGCTTTCGTCTGGAAGCATCGATGTGTGACGACCATCGTTTTTATAGGGGGATGTGCATTCTTCATTTGGCGCGAATGTGAATTTTATAATGTGATCTTTAATTTTTATTTGTTTTTTAGTA
Organism: Heliconius cydno galanthus; assembly: GCA_036379175.1. NCBI lineage: Eukaryota > Metazoa > Arthropoda > Insecta > Lepidoptera > Nymphalidae > Heliconius > Heliconius cydno. The sequence goes on along the minus strand of JAKRZM010000891.1, from coordinate 1,456,514 downwards.
AAAATATTATTTCAGAACTACAATTAATTTAATAATACTTTGTTTTTATTTGTTATTATTTTTTAAAGAGATGAGTCTCTTATCGGTGTAAGAATGGATAATGCCTCTTGCATTATACATTCTTCATTACAAGTAAACTTTTCTGCTGGTTTTTTTTTATAAAAATATTTATGTATATAATGATTACTTCTAAAATATATTTAAGTAGCTCCACGCTTTATTCCAAACATAACAATGTAATAAGAGAGAATTTAGTGTCAAAACACTCCTTTTTTTCTTGCGGAACTCAACGCCGCCATTAATAGAGATTCAACAAACCAGCTTGATGTAAATACATAATTGCAAGTTTTTAGAGATATATAGTAACAAAAACTTTGTCAAAGAAATAAGATCTAATATTTATTGTAATATATTCTAAGTAAATCATACCATATTAGGTCATATTAAATGAAACAAAACAACGAACGTCAGTCAATGTCACCAAGAAATCGTCTTTTAATTAATATTTATTGGTAGCGCGTCCGGCGCGTTTAACTCTTTATTATTGCCATACTTTTTAATATATTTTTTAACTAGCGACCCTCTTGCGGCTTCGCCCGCTTTAACTACTGGATTATTCATGTAATGTAAGTTTGCAAAGCACTTAAGATAATGTGAAAATTAATTAAGCCCTAATGCAACCCGCATTTTCGTAGTTTCAATAAGGATTTTCCAATTGTTTTACACAGCAAGGATTTTTTAGTAGGTACCGTAATTTTAAATCTGTGCTACTAATCTTTTCAAGTACTTATTAAAATATATTTAAATGACTATTTTTAGATAGTTAAATGACTATTTTTAAACGGAAGAAATTATAAACAAAAACCTACCTACTAATAACTACTACAAAAAATATGAAACCAAATATATCGCGCTGAAATAATACATTCAACTCCAATTATCCAATACGTGCAAACGCATCTAAATCTTCGTTGCTATAAAGGCAGGCGGGTTTTTTTTTTGAGCTTGTGGTTAATGCTGAAGAGGGTATTCTGTCCCTGATGAAAAGCAAGCACTACGTGGCTGCCTGTGAGGAAAATTAAATAGAATGCATCGGCCGGGAATCGAACCCGGGCCGCCCGCGTGGCAGGCGAGCATTCTACCACTGAACCACCGATGCGTGTAAGGCAGGCGGGCGCGGCGGACGCATGGCGAGTGGCGAGCCGTTTCGCAGCAAGGATTTTTTGATATTGTAACAACTTCTAAAGTACTTATTAAAATGAAAAACAGTAAAAGACAGTTTTGATCTACATTAAATGGCCAACGTAACTAATATACTTATTTATATGCTGAGAGTAAGGGATAAGTGAAACTTGAGTCGATACAGTTGATGTGTGAACGGCGTGATGTGTCAATAATTAAATGCGTTTTTCTCTAAAACTATTCGCAATTTCGAAATAGTTTAAAAAGCAAATTTTATCTTCGTTTAACGTAGAAATTTAATAAAGTATTTTAAAGGATAAGGATTAATACCATTATGGAAAAATATCCCTCACAATAAAAAATATATTGAAATTACTATTTTTAGACAGAAATATGATCACTACACGTTATTCTTAAAAGATACGAATATGCCATCGCGGACTTTTTTGTAGATCTTATTAAGAGGAACAATACTCCAGTACATTTTTTTCATGTAGTATTTACCATTAAAGCAGCGCATGCGCCAAAGTGTCTCAGCGGGTAGGACTTTATACACATTTATCGTATTTATGTTAATTTACATAAGAATGTACAAATAATAAACTATATATAAACCTTCCCTGAGAAATACTCGACCTAATGGTGAAAACCGCATCAAAATCCGTTGGGTGGTTTAGAAGAAGAAGAGTTAGAAACAACAGACAGACACGAAAAGCGACTTTGTTTTATAAGATATAGGATAGGATAGGATAGGATAATATTGTTTCTATTTTTAATATTTTTTTTAGCTTCACGCTGTATCCCGCACACAGCAGAGTAGGCAAAGGGAACCTAGTGTTAAGATACTTCGTTCCCCAATTGACTTTGACTCAGCAGCGCCGCGTTTTTGCCTCGACACCAGAGCAAAGGAATGAAAATATAAATGTAAATAAATATTTTACTTCCTCGAGTGGGGATGGAACTCACAAAGGATGGTGTTCAGTTCTACCACTCAACACACAATGTCTCGAAAATTTTGAAGGTGGGGAACGGAATGTCTTAATACTAGGTTCCCTTCCTTTATGCTGGCGTTATATACGTTGACCCTGCGTTGTAGTTTAGGACTAGTGAACGTATTCTTTATTATAATATTTTTAACCCTAATAATTTTTATTTAAATTTATTATTTATTTTTAGGCCTGTCGTGGCGTAAGGCTACAAGCGTGCGACTGTAAACGCAACCTGGGTGTTGTAGGTTCGATTCCCACTCGTGGAATTTTAATATTTTCATTCGCTAACGAGGCAAAGCGTGGCGTTGAATTCCGTAACTCAACAAGCAAAACAATATAAAATAAGTTTTCAGGTTTTAGGTAACGGGACCACTTACTTCTATGACGGCCGAAGAACTTTTATCCCTAAAATATATTACACGAACGAAGCTAAAGCTACCCTACAACAATATCGGAATTAATCGAAAGCCGAAACTTAATAGTCAAGTCTGTTCAGTCAATTTGTAACGCCACTCGAAAATTCATCAATAATTATATTTGTGTATTAATGTTTGTGATAAAATCATTGATTTACGATATAAATTATAACTTAATAGATTACATATATAACTTATTTACCTCCTTGTAATATACTACCATTATTTGTTAGAAAGACTATTGTGGCATTTCATAGGCGTGTACATCGCGATGATTTCAATGCGATGGGTTCAATAACCGCTCAGGGTATTCATTTTCTATTTCTGGCAAGATTGTCTTTTTGGTCTATATTTTCTAGTTCTGAAAAGAATTAATATATTTTTTAATTTTCAAACTCTATTTAGTTATTTATCCAAAGTTAATAGTTAAATTCTAAATAACTAATAAAGCAATAATGTTCCAAACAATGCTATTGTATTCACATTGCTATCAAAATATTTGTGTTTACAAAAAAAAAATCGCGTGCCTCACGAACTATGAGCCCTAATAACTGTGGTATTGAAATACATTACATACCTACGTACGTTTTGGCTCACATTTTATACTAACTAGGAAATGAAGCAAAACAGAGTAGATATAAATTAGACAGTACTGTGTAGCTTTTTGCAGAATTTATTTAAATTACGAGGCCGTGGTATTAGAGTAGTATAGTTTCTGATTGTAAACGTGATGGGTGTGGGTTCGATTTGCACTCGGGCAATGAATTATTTTCACTTCCTAGCTCTGACAACAAGACAAATGGCGTTATCAAGTTCCGTCACTAAGCACGCAATGCCTTGAAAGTTTGGGGAACGGAGTACCTTACCACTAAGTTTCTTCTACCTACAGAAAAACGGTGAAGCTGCTTTTTATATGCGGTATGATATTTTTTATGTTTTAAATTTAATTTAATCCATATGTAAATTTAAATTATTAATTTTAGAGGGCGTCGTGGCAAAATGGGTCAGCGTCTGTCTGAGAATGCGTTGTAACAAAGTAATAATTTTTGCGGAACCTATACAGTAACGGGGATCCATAATAAATGAGAAGATTTTTGTATTATATAATAATTAATTACAAATAGTTTAATAATAAACTAATAAATAATAATTACTAATATTGAGGTTATCGTGGTTAACTCAATGGTTATAAGTTCAATCCCGTTCCTCAGTTATTTTAATTTTTCCCCCGATTGAGAATTGAACTCACAACTGTCACGATTACAGTCAGCCCTGTATTCCTATATAATACATTAATTAAAAAAATTCTAGCAAACTATCAACTGATTAAGGGACATCGGTGGGCCGTGACGAAAGCGACACGCCGCGGCCGCCGGAAATCCGACAGTTCCGTATGCAAAACATTTCTTTACGCTTATTGAATTTAGTTAAAACAACGTTATAATATCCTCGCTCTGGTAACAAGATAAAGAGCGGTGTTGAGTTACGCAATTAATTATGTACCTACAATCAGAATTTAACAAAATGTGTCAAAAATTCAGCGGGAAACTGGGGACGGAGTGTCTTAACACTAGATTCCTTCTGCATGAAAAACACGTTTTCCTCATATAAACATTTAGACATGGGAACTAATGTTAAACGTATATCAAGTGTTCTGGGGAAACTAAAATATTTCTACATACACCTATTCCCCCTAGTCAGGTTCGATAACCGATAACTATCACCTGTTCCCTGGCCACTTCCCTGTACGAGGTGTATCAACGCCATATGGTGTCATTTTTATTATTTCATATCTGACCAACCGACAAACAATTCTAATAATCAAAATTACTTGTAGTTTAGTTGTTATACGTTCTTTGGGATATTTTTTAGCTTCATGCTGTATACCGTAAGGAACCTGGGAACCTAGAGTTAAGTCAAACTCAATGCCGCGATCTGCCTCGTTACTATAACGAGGGAATGAAAATATTAAATATTAAATTTTCTCCACTTGGAATCGAATCTACAACCTGTCGCAATTACTGTAATACGTGCCTCTTGTATCCCTGAGCTACGATTGACCTTGGGATATGTGTGATAAGATATATTAAAAAAAATCCCAAAAGTCCCAAATTCCAACAGAAATGTCATTTTATGTTTATAGTCAGATCAAAACAAAATTACGGGTTAAAACTTGTTAAATAATAAAAAATATCTTAATGTAACAGATTTCTCTATCATATTTGACGCACTGATCATTAAAATATAAATTAAAAAAGTTCACGTCACTTATTTTACCTTCACAAGGTAGACGCAAATAATAAGTATATTTTACAAGTTTTTATTTAACTTCTAATAGTATGTGCGTTAGAGTAAGTAAAATCTAGCAAACTCTATTTGACCCAGTTCTAAGTGTATGAAATGACCTGAAATTTGAATTACGACTTATTAATCCAAAATGGCGGATTATAAAATTTGCACAACCCACCTATTGCGGGTATCAAAAAGGGCTGTATTTGTAAAATAAAATACCCCATAAAAACAGGTGTATAGAAAGCTTGTTTACAAAAAAATTTTTTTTAAAACATTTTTTTGTATCACACCGAGGATGGAAAGACATTTTAAGGAGACACATAAAAATTTATGAACGCGATGGAGTCCAGTTACATTAAAATTTAATACCTACATTTTCTATACAAAATAATCTAATAGTAATCTCTCCGTTCTCTCCAAAACTGTAACAATATAACAATATTAAACAAACAAGTTGCCATAGCAAATGCAACAGGACTATAAAGCCGGGATCAGGGGGCATCACTGAGCCGTAACCGAAGCGATAAGTCACCGGATGTCCGTCTTCCGTACAACATTCCATAGAGCGCCTACGCTTAGAAGAAATTATTTATTGTTTTAAGTTTTTGTAGATATTTTGTGACTTAATCGGAATTTTTAATTAGGTAACCTATATTATATTGGAAGTTAAATAATAATTTTTAAGGATTCGATAAAAATATAAAAACAGCTTTCCGGTATCTAGCAGGGTAAGCAGATGGAACCGTCAATTTCCCACTTCGTCAGTTTCCCACTTTCAGCCCAAATTTGGAACAAAATGCAGCGAGTGGCGGTACACAACGCCGTACTTAATTTTAATGATTATGACAAGGAAATGAAAATAATTTACTCATAACATTAGTAGCTCTAAGCAATTATACTAGAAATACAAATTTGAATGTTGAACTATCGTCTACTCTACGCAGTCAGATCCATATTGCACCACAACATCATTATCTAAGCCTTTACACGTGCTTAAGCAGGTTTGATTAAAGGAGCACGCGAATAGGAGCGGTGCGATGTAAAACGCGAATGCAAAGAACTCAATTGTTTTACTCCGTAAACCCGTTCTGTCACGCTTTCTTACTGCACATGGTATTGTAGTCATATATCCGAGGTAAGCACTGTCGGCCAAAATAACGGATACATGGATATTTATGTAAATATTATAAGTATATGCAGAAATGGTGTTCAACTGTGAATACGATGGTTGTGGGTTTGATTCCCACTTTTGGGAATGAATAGTTTGATTTTCCTTGGTCTAATCTTATCTATCTTAAAAGGAGAAGTTTACTCTTTTTCCTTTAAGATGTTAAGCTGCTCTTTTTGTTAGGAAAACGTGCATAATATTCTGTGAACTTCCAGCTCCTCTTCGAAGAATTTAATTTCATTTAGATCTGTGAAACCTTCTTTTCCGTAAAAATCCTGATAGTTTTTACGTTATAGTTCTTTTGACATACATTTTAATAGTTACCAAGGTACTATGAATAGCATATAATTACGAAAAGTGTGAATACTATAAATAGAAATAGACATTTTTTTTAGCTTTACGCTGTATCCCTTATATATTAAGATATGCAGACAGAACCTCATATAAACACAGTCCATTTTCCACTTTTCGAGACATAGAATGTTGAGTAGCAGAACTTAGTACTGTGCGTTCTTTTTAAATTCAAAATATCAAATAAGGTAAAAAAGTATGTGTTAAAGTAATTGTATTGTTATTAAAGTATGTGTTACTTTATGTGGCCTCCAGTGTAACGCCTATCGCAGTACGCAAGGTGTTAGACACCGTGACTAAGTTTTATGCCCTGATTGTGTTTTTTTTTGTTATACATACACTATACCACCATAGTCGCTATTCTTTTGTAATGAATTTAAATTCTTTGTGTTTGTAAAAGGTGCTTAAATTTTAATTTACAAAAAAAAAAATGTGTGCATTTTCATACTTTTTTATTGTGTGTGTCTTTTGCCCCGCATAGCAGGGTAGGCAGAGGGAACCTGGGAACCTAGTGTTAAGATACTTCGTTCCCGTTCATTCTGAATCAAGCTTTCATGTTGAGTGTCTGATTTCAACGCCTTGCATCTCGTTACCATAGCAAGGAATTAAAAATATTAAATATTTTATTTTCTCAATATATAAAAGCAAATTCTTTAAACTAAAACTTCTTTTCCTTTAGAATTTTTAAACATTTCCTACGGACGGAACTCGAGATCACACCTTAACTTATCAGATCGCTAGAGTTAAAATAATTTAAATACTCAACCGAGTAAAAATCGAACTCAGAATCATCGTATTTAAAATCAGATACCGAGATTCGATCACCTCAAAATAACATACGAGTATTACAAAATGCATACAGACAGGCGTAGCAACTACGAGGACAAAGGGATTCTTTTAAAGGCAACACTGTAATGAAAGCCTACAGTAATTAGATCTAGTAATTAGTATTCAGATACCACTTAAAGCGAGTGTTATATCTTCAAGAAATTATGATTACAAAAGGATGATTCATTATTGCTTACGTTGTGAAAATACTTACTTTCATTGGAAAAATAATGAGAATATAATTTATTTTGAACAGCATTTAAAAACATTTAACGTAATAAAAACAAATATATGGGAAGCTATAAGAATTGCGGTGTTGAGTTGTTTTTTTTATATTATTTATATTGTATTGGAATAACAATGATCTTAAATAAATTTTTTCCACGCTGTATCCCGCACACAGCAGGGTAGGTAGAGAGAACCTAATATTAAGACACTCCGTTAAATCTAAATATAAATATAAATAAATAATTCATCTCCTCGAGTGGGCATCGAACCTACAACCAATCGGTTTTACAGTCACACTTCGTGCCTCTGCGCCACGACTGGCCTGAATGATCTTAAATATCTGAATTAATATTTTTTCTAAATAGTAAACTATCGTTATCGCTATCTCTTCGTTTCCCCTTTGAAAAAATTGTGTACCGTTGTCATTGTTTGCGAGTGCGATACGGGCCTTATCGAAATTGAATTCTCTTCGTTAAAAATGTATGCCACGTTCCAATTTCTTTTCAATATGCTTTCGCTAAATAAAAATCTTGAAAAAAAAGCACGTGTAATCATAAAACCTATGAATATATTTAAAACGTCATCTAAAAACTTAACATTTTAAAGGTTCTGTTATAAAAATTCTACGGTGGTTTTGCATATATTGCATGTAGCTAGCTACGTTTCGTTTTAAAAAAACTATACATAAAATTCGCTTGACTTCATGGCGTCAAATAAGAAGGTCTGACTAAAAGCGCGACGGTTGTGGCTTCAATTCCCACTTAAATGAATAAATTAATTTCATTTCTTTGCTCTGGTAACAAGACAAAATCCAGAAAAACGTTCTGACATTCAATGATGACTCGAAAATTAGACGGAAAAGAGAGAACTGTAACTAACTAAATATAGTAAAAACAGTATATTTATTTGCATTACCAAATGCAAAAAATGCATAAATAATATAGAAAAAATCTATATAATTTACATATTTCTAACGTCAGATAATTCGAATCATAACAAAAACTTTCAATATAATATTTGCATAAACAAAACAAATGTACGCCAAAGCACTTCGATAATCAACAATTACGTACAATCATTTGGATCTACAAAATTATCGGTTGCAAGGAGTGTGCGATGTTGAAGCATACCGTAGTGTAGTACCGGTAATATTGAGCACGCGAGCTCCGATGAAATTAGTTTAGAACTTCAATTGCTGTGACAATCTTTTTTTCAAGTTAGATAGTATGTTTTAACTATTTCATTTTTTTAGCTTTACGCTGTATCCAGCACATAGTGGAGTAGCAGAGAGAAGCTACAAACATAGTGTTAAGACACTCCCATTAAGACACTTACGTTCTCCATATTACATATCCCTATATAATAAGTGAGAATCAAACCTACGACCTTCGCGTTTACAGTCAATCACAGAGCTGCTGCATCACAAAGGCCTCACCAATTGAAACTTATTGCAAAATAAACGATCGCCCCCAATAAAAAAGCTTAAAAGCGAATTTTAAAATTAAAACACAAAGTCTACCGTCAGCAGAATAAACGACGAGTATCACTTTATACAGTAATACCGTATTAAGTCAATTAAGGCATGCTTGCTTACTGTCTATATAGTACATATTGATTTTACCGTCCGCCTAATGGGGCAGAGTGACCCCATTCTCTTCGGTATTGGGGCGGATTTTTTTTCAATATTGTTTTCCTTTAGATTTGGGTTTTGGATACCGGTGTTTATTTGTTTTGACGGTTGTTTATTGTGCTGTCACGCGATAGGTTTAAACTTTGTGGAGTTACAATTCGTGAGCTCATATTTTGTAACTTTAAGTTACACGCTGTATAATGCATGCAGTAGGTCGAGGGAACCTAATGTCAAGCTACTCTGTTCCCCACTTTATATAATTTTTGAGATTTTCCGAGTTGAGAATTTAACGCTTTGCCATAGCACCATATACGAGTGGTTGACTATAATTAGTTCACTGAGTAGGAATCAAATTCGCAACTGGTGTGTTACACTTAGACCATGTGCCACTGCGCTATAACAGCCTCTGTTAATTGGGATTCACATGAAATTTATTTTGGCATACTCTTCCTGTGATGATATTTAGAAGTTAACATACAAATTCTTATTTCGGCATTCTTTTTAGACACACCTTTGTCTATAGTGTTGTGTTTTCATTCATGAAGCAAATTAAAAAGTTATGAATGGAATGTTTTATCTCTAGGTTTTTTCTACTATTCTATACAATGGGTGCGATAGGTATAATTAGATAAACATTATATATTTACTATTATTTTATATATTATATTTGTATAATCTGTATATTTTGATATGATATCGGAGCCGTCGTCACATCGTGGTGCATTAAGAAAATGACGGTTATGAGTTCAATTCCTACTTTAGGAAATGAATTGTTTTTATTTTCTCGCTCTGATATGAAGGTAAAAGGTGGCGCTGAGCTTAACCACTGAACACGAATTTTGGGGAAAAATGGAGATCGAAGTGTCTTACTTAGCACTAGGTTTCCTAAAGTGAAATGTACTTAGTTGTCACTAAGTAACAAAAACAATACCTATACATAAATGTAATAAAATAAATTGATCGAATCCACAATATTCATTCTTAGTAGTAGCTAGTTATTCAACAGACAGACAGACTCATAAATAAAGAAAGTTCTCAAAGCCGAAATTAACATAATACTTATGTCTGAACTAAACGTTACTCAAAATGAACGGTTCTTCCCCGATTGCGGCACTGATTTGCAAATTACAATAGAGTGTTCCGTATCAAAGGCGATCCATACAAATTGGAAGGACTGCTCTAGCTCTATGTTTAGTAAGTACTTACTTTAATACTGTAGGGAATTATTAGAAATGAATTAGTTACGTTGTTTTAATATAATTTTGTTTTATATAATGTTGACTATGCGAGGATATCTAAGTATATACAAATATAGCGAGGTTGTGATCTTCACGCAGTGTCCCAGAGAAAAAATACCATAGGCTATGTTAATACAAATATAAAATTAAATAAAATTTCCAGCCTTCAAATATTGAATTTGAAACACACAAAAAGTTATGAAATGTAATTTTCGTTTATTTTCATTTATGAAAATTAAAAATAACATAAAAGAAATAAATAAAAAGCATTTTCAGTTTTAAATGCAAAATGATCGTCTACGTCTCAGATGTCAGTTGCATTTGTAATGCCATTTACTTAGATCCTCGCTCATCTCAAAGGACACCCAACACTAATTGCTATTTGTAAATAGTCTTTTATTTCCAGCTGGACAACTATTTTAACGAATTTTCATTTGAGACGATGTCTTATTTTATATTGTTTTTGCCAGACATTTTTATCTAAAAGGAAAGCAATTAAATATTAAGTATAACTTTTTATATTTATTGTTCAAGGAGAATAATTAATTGGGTGATAGTGCTTTTGCTGCAGCTTTACTTACTTTTAGGTACGAAGAGGGAACCAAATGTTAAAAAATCCCAATCCTCATTTTTTTTTAAATTTAAATCTAAACCTATAAAAAGTATTTATATAGTAGGTACCTAATATATAAACAAAACCCGTTATAACAAATAATATATTGAAATTAACGTGTGATAATGGAAACAGTATACTCTAAGTACGTTTCAGTTCATTTGGGCTGACAGCTATTAGGAGTAATAAATCTCATTAGCGCATTAACCTTGCGTCGGGATCAATTTGTTTTGGTATACCAAATTAACGCATCATGGATTTCTGCCTGGATTTCGATCTATTTCTGTGGCTGTAATCTGTGTACCTACTTAATATAATTAATACAATACTAAGGTTGAAATAAGATTGATAAATGTGGATTTATTTGTTAGTAATCCTGTCTAGGCTGAGGTTTGACAGGTTGTGGGTTTGATTCTCACTCGAAGAAACAAAATATATAATATTTAATATCTAGGCTCCGGCAAAGAAGCAAAGCAATGAGTTGAGTTGTGCCACTGAATGCTAACGAGGTTCGTCGGAAAGTGCGAAACAGAGCTTTTTAACACTAGATTTCCAGGATCCTCTGCTTACATTGGCAAATAAATTTGGAATTTTAAATTTGCTGGGTATCTGGTGACCTAATACTCCACTCTACGTTTTCTGACGATGTATAAATTTTGTTTAAGAAACAACAGAGTTCATAGGCAATTACCCTAATTGCCTATGAATTCTGTTCGTAGAGTAGAGTAGAGTTCGTAAAGTAAAGTAGAGTCCCACTAGGGGGAATTGAATGGGAATAATTCATTTCATATCCTTGCTCTAATAACAAGATATATAATAAAGCATTGAATTTTGCCACTCATCATCACAACAGTCATCACACAACTTCCACCTTTGAGTGTACAGCGTGAATCCATAACAAGAAAAACTCTAAAATTAAAATATCTATACAAATAATCCCAACTAGTATTTGAACCCTCAATCATAAACACAAATATATTACTTGTATCCATTAGAACATTTAATTAGACAACCTAATCTGTAGATAAACACCGAATATACAGTCCATTGGTCTAATTTCACCATTCAGACGCTTCTCCCGTTTCGTTTCACTCGATTGATCGCGCCGAGTAAATATTTGATAGGATTTTGGTATAGTATCTTTGTACAGGACGCTGTCAGAGCCACAAAGTGCATAGTGTGATGTTATAATGTTTGGACCTATCATTTTAAGTAGATACTGCTTAGTAGTTAGTTGATTGGTATGGAAAAACGGAATATATTAGGGCTGAAATGGAGAGAGATTAGAGATCTATATCAATATTAGAGTGTCTTGGTGTAGTGGTAGAGCGTCTGACTGTAAGGGTAATGGTTAGGGGTTCGATTCTCACTCGATGAAATAAGTTATTTCCTCCCTCTGGTACCAATAGAAAGTGCAGCGTTATGTCCCACCCCTAAATAAGTAAAGTCTCGATAATACTAGGCGTGTTCTTCCTACACTGCAGTCCTGAGTTTATGCAAATTAAGCAAGAAAGTCAGGATGTAAATATATTTTTGGAATATGTGTATTTTTTTCATAGTTTTAGAGAAAATGAGACTCTGCTGTAATGGTTGTAAATTTAAATCTTACTGCAGAGAGAATGAGTATTTGTAGTATGGTCCGTTGGGATCTTTTGTTAAGCACATAAAAAAAGCAATTATATAAAAAATAAGATTGCAGTTAACGTTATGTTGTACTTGGCGTTATAATAATTATAACGAATTATTATAACATAAGTAGTAATATGGAAGGCTGTTGTGGCCCAAGAATTAACACTAGATCCATAAGTTCCATTTGCCTACCGTGCTATGTGCGAGATACAGCGTAAAGCAAAAAAAGTAAAAAATATATAAATAACTTAACGACATTTATTCTATTGGCATACTTGGTATTCGAACTGGCTACCTCCAAATTTATTACTACAAAATCCTACCAAATTTCACTAAAACAGGTTTGCATTAACGCGACGTCGGTGTCGAGTGTGCACGATAAATTATTTCCAACTGGGAAGTTGATTCTATACGCGTAAGCTGTTTTCCGGTTGTAATAGTTCGCTTTTATTTGAATTTTATTTATAGAGACATTGTCTAAATTTGTTGATAATAAGAATATATTATTATATTGAGTTAAATTATTAAAAAAATCAAAGTGGGGAGCGGAGTGTTTTAGCACTATCCTCCTTTATCTATCTATCTACCTTGCTACTAGCGGGATACAGCGTGAAGCTGTAAAAGTAAATAAATAAAATGATTCTCTCTTCTATACATGTTAAATTAAAACGATTCAATAGAATCGAATATCATAAACTTTATTTGATCTAATGGATTAAATCCTTGTAACATACGAGGTATCTCTCTCATCCTTAATTCAGTTCCATTCATCTATGGGTTGCGGAAAAGTTACAATGCGTAAAAAAAAACAATAAATATATGTTATAGGTTATAGCGCAGGGGAATAAATATGCGATTGTAAATGAGACTGGTTTTGGGTACGATTCCCATTCGAGGAAATTATTTTTTTAATATTTTCATTTCCTCAGTCTAGTAACGAGGCAAAGCGCGGCGTTGATATCGGTCTCTCAACAGATACCGCCTTCAGAGGTCGACGGTAAATGGATACACTAGGTTTCCAGGTTCCCAGGTCCCTTATGTGAGATATAGCGAGAAGCTCAAAAATTAACAAATTTAGTTTTCTGCAAAAAAAAATTGTCACATTCGGATACTATTTGTATTTATTTTCACCGTATTAAAAGTTGTAAATCCCTCTAAAAAGTTTTTAACTCTAAGCTTTCCTTCTCTCTTTTAACGCTACCAAATTCCCATATTATATTTCACATAACATATTTCCAAATCTTATAAGCGAATTCATTAAGCCTACGCAGTGTTAACACTCAGTTTAATGAGGGCAGAATATCAAATGTCGTTTAACCCATGATTTTTTACGGTTTCAAATTTAATCAGGGACGCGCGTGCTTGTAAGGGCGTTTGCATATAAAGATAATAACATATTTTGTATTATAATATTAGATATAGGTATGTAGGCGGAAGTAAAACGTTAATTTTGATCGTATAGGGCCAAGTAACGTCTTCCTTAATTAATGAAATTTAATATACTTGGTGTAATTAATTAATAAAAAAAACAGTGAGTGGGCCATTAAATCCATTTTCTCTCTTTCTGTTTTCGAAACAAATTATATTTTAACGTCGCATATTGTTTTTCTAGTCTGAGAAAGTACTTTTATTATATTTATACAGAATTACGAAAATTTTATTTTGTTATTAGGGTTCCGTAAGATTCAAGATCGCCGCATCCATCTCACTACCAGAGCGTGAAAATGAAAATATTAAATATTTCATTTGCTCGAGCGGGAGTTAAACCCACAATTGTATAATAGTCATGTTACTAAGATTTCGATGTCGGTCTATTTTCGGGTCTATCACCATTCTATACTAAAATAGAGAATAAAAAAAACATTGAAGTGACTATCATAGAAGATACTTAATGTTTGTGCTCTTTTTATAGAAACCGGTACGGTACCCTTTGTGCACGAGTCCGACTCGCACTTGGTTCCAATTAACAATTCATAAAAATTATAGAACCACTATCTAATATAATTACTATTCCATTAGTCTTGACTTTGATCTCATGAGTTATGAAAGAATTGTTCGATAAAAGAATATTTATTTAAGTCGCAATACAAAAGTTTTTTATGGCTGTCAGAGGAGAAACGACGCCAGTTTTTATTACAGTTAAAGAAGTTATTTTTTATTGAGTTAATGGGATAATATTTTAAGCTTTTTTATTACAAATCCCGCGTATAACAGGGTAGACAGAGGGAGTCCAGTGTTAAAACACTCCGTTGTCTATTTTACGAAAAAGTATCTATGAAAGTTTTTGCTATCACGGTTTATAAATATACAGACAGACGGAAGGAGATAGTAATAAGAAGAGAAGGAGAGAGAGTAATTGAGTCCCGTTTTATCCTTTGAATATGGAACTCTAAAAAAGTTAGAAAAAAGAAAAATAATATCCACAGATTTATTATTGCATACACAATGTGAACCTAACTTAACAATAAGTATATTATAGCACATTTAAACACATGTCGCGGATATGATGCTCCTGTGACAGATTTCCGATATGTTCTTATAATCGACACCGATTACTTCGAAGCCCCACCCAGTCTCAAATGTATAGAGGCTATTTATATTAGAAATGGTATACTTATAAAACCTTTTTTTTTTATATTCTGTCTTATATGCAGGGAGAACATAGTGTTTGCGGCGTTGAGTTCCGCTACTCAATACACAGTGAAGTAAAAACGGAGTAACAATGAAGTGTTTTGACACTGGGTTCCTTTCGTCTTCCTTGCAATATGCGAGATGAAGTTAAAAAAGTCAAATGTTATTTAAAATTCCGTTTTTTTTAGGTCATTTTGAGAATAATTACAGTTCGTCGTCACTCTTTATGGAAGTGTACCAGTTAAGCAATAATCATGCTATATAACAATTTAAACAGCGGGACTCGAACCTGCGCTTAGTTATAGAACTATCCAATCACTGAAGCCTTGTACAATATTGCCATGTAATACATTACACGTAAAACATTTTTTTTAAAACAAACGTATACCATTTCTATAACGATTGCTGTACCTAAGTAATGAAAAAGCTATTAAAATTTCAACTCTAACCCCTAATAAATAGGATTCTAAATAATAATTTCATTTGAAATCCGAGCGGATCTCGGATATGTACATCGTTTAAATGATATGCGGAACAACTTATGAAAACACTTGTGTATTCAGATTTAATAGAGACATTTAAATAGATTTTATTTATCTATCGAATGTATCAGATAAGTTTTCGGAATATGTGAGTTAAGAAGATTTGAAAGAAAATTACTATTTTTTGCAAAATTTGCGTAATTTCTGCATATAACTGTTTACCCAGTGTTTTTGTGTATATTTTGCCCAATTGTCGAGAAAAACGACAACAAGAAAAAAATTGGGAAAAATATATGAAAAAAAATTTGAATGTAATTGAAATGGAAAACGAACTTACAACCATCACGCTAAGTAATCAGGCGTTGTCTCACCGGTAAGTTATGTAAGCTATTAAATGAACCAGTAGTTCCATAGATTATGGTATTTAGATTTACAATATTCTTACTAGAGCTAGGTAGATTAAAATATAATTAAAAGTATATATAGAAATTTCTATAACCTTACACAGAAGCACAGTTTATTGCAAAGTAAGGACGCGTACGTCACATACGTTGACACTACAAAGTGAAAGGCCGGCACCTCACTAAATTGTATGGAGAGTTGACGTGCTCGAATATAAGCTTTGACCAGCGAAATTCAGATGCAGAACAACGCCAAACTTTCAAGTGCTTAGTATCGGAAACTACTGACGTGTGGCTCACGTTCCTAATACATGTATAATGGGACCGGACGCTGCTTAATGGACGAATATGTTATTTTGGGAAGAGGAAATGTAGTGATAGAATACTCTGTTTTCTATTTTATATGTTTTCGAGACATTAATAGCAAGTATTTACGCGTGAATTTTGTAAAAGATAAGAAGAATTAAAAGTGCAGATTCAGTTTGTCACGTTCAATCTAGCAGAGAGTCTAATCTTAAGTAACTTGGTAAATAGTGACCGTCATGGGGCTGGACGTATCTGCCACCACTACCACCACTATCACCGCCGCCGGGGTGTGTAAAGCGTGTGTAATGTGTAGAGCGACCACGTCCACGACCAGTTTACTTACTACCACCATCTCGCACTCGCACGAGCAGTGCGCGCACTTTTAAATATTTTAATTTCCTGACTCTTATCTGATAAGAAGATACGTTGAGATTAACCAATCTAATACAACTAATCTATAGTGTTAAAACACTCCGTTCATGTAGTATCCCCACTTACTAAATTATAACATTTATATCTTCAGTATTTAGCTTTATAAACACAGTGATTTCTCTGAATTATAAGGGTAATTACTAAGATTATTTTAGTAGGACTTAAGTAATCAAGCTTCGACTAAGCCTAATCGAAATGACACGTTACATTAATACCTATCACTTGAGGTGCTATTTAACAAGCCTAATTGACGCCTATACAACTAATGTATTATTGTTACAGTACAAGTATAAAAAATGTATATAGGCTCATTAGTAATTAAGTCATGGATAAAGTTGGTTAGGATAGTAAGTTCAAATTGTAAAAAAATCTTTTGGTCTTCCTTAGGTTGGGACACCACACACACCGTTCTCCCCATGCACCCGAATTCGAGACATTGCGTTTTGAATGACGGAACTAAACGCCGCACATTATCAGACCAGCTAATTCTAAATTATTATTTCCCTAGGCTGGTGATCGAATTTGCAACCATCGCGTTTAGAGTCAAAGTAACATAACACCATGATGATTATATTTCTTTATTTTTTAAAAACCTATTTATTTCTTTGTAAAAAGTAAGAAAACATGAAACACCTGGTACCTGTCAAAGGCACCTCCCGCACATTGAATATGGGAATCGAACCCACAAACGTCGCGTTACAGTCACACGCAGTACTGCGCTACGATGGCCTCGGTGATGTTTATACTAACTAGATTATCTGGTTCATTGGTGACTAATGTGATATGAATTCACATCGGTTGAGTTGTGTTGTACGGATAATATACATTATCAAGGGATTTCGGTTATATGTTATTATTAATTATACCTGTTTATATTTTGGTATCTGGTAGTGTATTTTAGTACCTAGTAGTGTATAATTTAGTAGCTTTATTTGTTGTAAATTCGATTCTCGTTTGTGGTTTTGTTTTAAATGTCATAATAGTTGAGAAAATGTAGTGATAAATCGCTCTAATTTATTCTTATTTTTCTTTTATAAGAGTCAGGATATACAGAATATACGGGTTAATTAGAATAATATAAATGTAACCAATTTCTTTATTTATAATTAATATATTTTTTTTTATTACATTGAGTAGAGATTGAACTCACGATCATTCCATTCAGTCAGACGTTGTCCTACTTAACTACGACGGCCCCTTTGGTTTCTGTCACCAGCTCATCACCACTCATCCAGCTATGCAACTTAAATTTAGCAGCACTTATCGGGTGGACGGAGTGCTTTAACTACCCTCCCTAGCCGTCCTGCTAGATGCCTGAAAAAGCACAATTTTCTTTAAAATATTAATGTTAAAAAAATATCTCACTTTAAATATTAATAAACAATAAGGAAACCCAGTTTACATTTTTATCGTCATGTAATCGTAAAGATTTAGCACCAACCCTGTCAATATTGTATCCATTTTATTGTCTGTAAAAGTAAAATATTGGCGTAGAAGGCGGAAAGTGGCGCGCCCGGGGGCAGCTGTAAACAACTTTGCTAATGGCCACTTAAACTTTGCGGAGTGGCCACATTAGGATTTTTTTTATATATAAACGTTTCACATTTAAATTGCTTGAAAAGGAGAAAATGCAAAGTCAGAACTTCGAATCGAGAGTGTAATTGAAGATATTTAAGTTTTGTATATGTATTTTGGTTAATTTTTTTAATATACTCTTATAGGAAAAGAAATTTTGTAATATATGTATATATTTTACTTCTTGGTTCACAAAACTAATAAAAATAAAAATAATATGAGTTGTATATAACGTGACACCTGTGGGTTCGATTCCCACGGCCACAAGATTGAATTGAAAATGTTGGAGAGTAAGAGCGGAGTGCCTTAACACTAGGTTTCCCCTGCCTACCCTACTATGACGGAAAGCTTGAAGCTGATTTTTTAATTACTTATTAATTTTTTTTCGCAAAGAGGTAAGAATAAAGTAAAGTTATGACTTTACTTTATCGTCCTTTCAGATACAGTATTAAGCGAATTATCAAGAGAGGCAAAAAAGTTGTTAAAAAACTATGAGTTTATATTATCAGAAAAGAATTACTATATCGGAGATTGATTTCTATTCTTTACTATATGAAATAAAATAAAAGTCAGTCTTGTATTTTTTTACACTTTCGCATGGTATAATGAAAAAAACAAAAATATTATATTAAATATATAAACGTATATACATATAATTTATCCTTAATTTAGACGGTCCTTTCAATACTGAGGTACTAATAAGGCATTTTCTGGCACTTAAAATGAAGAGCCTACGCTGATAACATCCCAGTTTTGTAAAAGGTACTGCAAAACCTTTTTTGAATGTAAATTCCATATTTCTTCATATACTTTGTATGATCCAATTTTCATATTTATTGGCACTCTCATACTTTTACGGTAGCTTTATAATATTTAAATTGACTTTTTTTAAAAAAACTGTTGTATATTTCTGTTAAAAAACAATATTATATTTAAATTATTTTTTCATTATTAATTTTTTTAAGGGCAATATTAAGTAAAGGTAATCAAGTTAAGGTTAATTTCTGCATTATGCTGTATCCAGAGTGAGTGTGAAAGTACTCCGTATCCCAAGTACCGCTTAAGTTTTTAGACAGTGCATACTGAGTGGTGGAACTAAACTCCGCGTCTTGACTAGTTAACGAGTGAGGAAATTAAAATCAATTCAATCCCCTCAGTAGCCATCGAACCCACATTCATCGCGTTTATAGGCAAAGGCGGTACATCTGTAGCATGACGACCTCAATTATTAAAATATATCACGATTTCAATTAGCTTACGTACAGAAATCTTACACATCAATACATTTTAAAGGATTTTTCGCCATTTTTAGCATTTACTAACATTTATAGATTATATTCACGCATTTAGTACTATAATTATCGTGCCTACAAAAGCGAATAGGTAACTGAATGCAATTTAATGCAACGAGTTATATTACTGTTTTAATTGAGTGCTTAAAATTGAAAATCTCTTCATTCGTGCGCATATTAAGGACTAAAATGACGGTAGGAACACGCGACGCTCAAAGCGGGCGGTGTGGTCTAAGTTATGGGTAATAGCGATTGTAATAATGAATTCTTTTGTATTTAAATAATAATATTCTTATCATGGTTTTAACTTAGTAATGTTTTATTATGAATTTAACGTTTAATACTTATTAATTTAACGCGGCATTGAGATCTGCGCGTGGGAAAGAGTGTCATAATCAAGGTACTGTTGAATTCATTTTATATTGGATTCAGCGTGAAGCTGAAGAAATAATATTAATAAAAATTGAATGCAATGCTAATGGATGAAAATTCTATAAGAGTAATTTTATATTACTTGAATAGTTATTCTAAATACGACGTTAAATTCTGCTATTCAAGAGCAAACTTGAAATATTCGAATGATATGAAATGATCTCCGATATAACCCTATAAATTGTAAGATAAATTGTTTTAATTATTTTATTAAATTTTATAAACTATACAATATCTATTTGTAATTTAGAATATAAAAATAACAACAATTATATCTATTACAATATAAACTATTTCTTAAATATAGCAACATAGGAAAAAATATATACAAAAATATAAATAAATACGCTTCCTCTCATAGCTTAAAGTGTATGATTTATATGCTAAGTAATATCGCATTAAAATTGTCCCCAACAGAGTCAGACCACGCCCCTGGAAAATGCCTTATATCCTTTATATTCTGAAGTTATTTATAGCCTTTTTAAGCAATTCAGACTGCTTACGTCGTTTGCTTTGTTTAGTCACATCGAAAAACATCTAAAACGGTTGAGGGAGACCTGAAACGCAGTTAAAATGAGCTTTTTTCATTAACTTATTTAATATACTACTGACTTTTTAGAAAACGTATAGAAATTATATTCAAAATCGCTTGAAAATCGTTTAAAAGAGGAAACCTGGGAACTTAATGTTAAGATACCCTATTTTCATTAAGACACTTAATTGTTTTTTTAATTTGTAGGTTAACTTTTTAATATTAAAAAAATATGTTCCCGTCCGAACACATAAAGAGGTTAGGTGCCGTCAGTTGTCTCATACTCTCTCTGCTAACTCAAAAACAGAAAAATAGATAACGCGTGTTGATTTTATTAAACTCTATTTCAATATTAACAGTATTTATTCCTATGCTAAAGTGCTAGTTATATACAAACACGATGTTGGGTTCCGCAACCAAGCACATATTACCTATCTCCAAATGGAGATGACGGGTGCTAATTCGATCGTTATTCTAATAAACCCTAATATTCACTAACAGCGTTTTCTCAAGTGGAATCACCCAAAAAATGGAAATCACTATCCCGTTATATTAAATAGTGCGGTGTTAAGTTCCGCCACCCAATACACAATCTCCAAAGTGAGGTGACGCGTGTCGATTTCTCCTCGTTATTTTATTAAAGCCTAATTCATTAACATCATTTTCAGTACAGTAATTAGACGGACTCGGCTGAGGTCATGACTTATTCATATTTAAAAGCTGTTCGTTTCCTTAATTAAAATAAACTAAGTAACTTCATGAGGAAAGAGTTTGACGCGGGCTGAATGTTTAGACGGTTTAGAGAAATTTGCAATTTGGATTTTGAGTGTTTTTATTAGATATTGCTGTTATTTTAATATATTAAAATGTTATTTTAGTTAACAACTATAGAGGTACACGTATTGAAATTTTGTTATTATATCTTTTTACTTTATTAAAATAGGAATTTTAATAAATAAATTTTCCATTCTTTTGATGTTAAACATTATGTTACATTATTATAATTTTTCAGCTTCATGCAAATCTCAAAAATAATTGGAAGTCGTGGTGCAGTGATATAACGACAGCAAGCAGGACCAACCGTTGTAGATTCGAGTCCACGCGAGAAAATTATGCTAAAACCTTGAATTCGGGTGGAAAGTAGGAAACGCAATGTCTTGACATTACTCAATTTATCCCGCATAGCAGGTTCCATGCGGGATAAAGCGTGAAGATGAAAAACACAAAACATTCTATCCCTAAATATCGATGGTATAATCAGTCATACAGGTAATGCAGCTCGTTTGTGTGTTCATGTGAAATATGTAAGATTGATGGAGGCTTTTGAATGTTGTGTGCATTAAATTCCTTTTAGTGGGAAACCTTCTTACTTTGCAAATAATGTACGTTTCTGTTATTTGACTAGTGGTGAATTGTAGTGGTTTCCAATTTCCTGATCTCTATCTATCTAAGCTGCAAAAAAGTGATTGTGAACTCTTGGATAAAAATATTACGATAACTAGTATTCGATTCGTGGATTCGTCCGCGTGAATCATACGTTTATACTATTCAATTATTATCAATTATGTTGGTTAAGTCTAAAAATATGTTTTTACAAGAAAACATTACACAATTTTGATATTTAATTCTTAATTCATAAGTAATTCTTAAATAAATCAATCCAAACGTAAAATATTTTACTTTACCACGCAAAATATAAAGCACAAATTGTAAACAGTAAATTATTTGTTAAGTAAGAGGAACACTGCTATTAAATGGCTCGCTTTAAACGTCTATATAAATCGGAATTTTGCCGTTGCTCGGACGCGTAGTATAACGCGGTAATAGCGACTCTAAGTATCTTTATGATCGCCTTAGAAAATATCTTATTTTAATACTTTTTACATGTTTTAAAAGGGTTTGTTTTGTTTTTGTGGAGGTTTTTAATTTGGTGGTAAATATTTAGTAAGTCGTGCGACAGCAAGTGACTGTAAGATCGAGAGATTGCGGGTTCGATTCCAATTTTTTGTAATTTCCTAAAAAATACTTTAAATATTAAAATTGTATTATTTTATAATTTAAATTTTTACATTTTATAGATTTTTATTTCGCACTTTAGACAATTATAGAAATAACGTGTAAAAATTGAACCTAGCAGGACTCTAAATTGCACCTTTTTGGAAACCATTCAAACACACTGACCACAAAGTAATACGTTCATTAAGCATCAAGCTACGACGAAGTTCTTACAAGTTTGTTACAACTTGTTAGAATTTCGTCGCCGCGCTTTACCTCGAACCAGAGTGAGTAAAAGAAAATATTAAATATTTTATTCTCCGAGTGGAAATCGAACCCAAAACCGTTGCGTTTACAGGATCTCGTTTGAAACCTTGAATCACGACTACTTCAATGAGTGTAAATATTATTCTTATAATATTAAATCCAATATTACATGCTAGCTTACCTATATCATCATTAGTTATGTTGTCATATTATTGAATATTGATAGATAATTATATTGCAGAAGCAAGCAAGCCATGCATTTAATTATTTATTAAGGTAGAATTAAGTTATAATAATTTTAAAATTAGCGCTGTCGAAAACGAAAGTGTTTTAATAGGAACGGAGTGTCTCAACGCTGCGTTCCCAGGTTCCCTATGTCTACCTTATTATATGCGGAACAAAGCGTCAAGCTAGAAAAATGTTTTTAAGAAACCCGCTATACCCACAACTCTTAGTTATTTCCATTTGACCATGTCGAAGCTATTGGAAAAATCTAACCTAAAACATGAATTTCCATTATCATTCTTCATCATGATATTTAAAAGTTTATATAAAACGTTCTCTAAAGCGGAATATTGCATCTGAGCACGGCGTAGCGTCTAATAGCACCTTAATGTTTCTTTACGAGAGTAGCGGGATACGGAAATCATATTTCTCGTCCCTTAATACAGCTTGTTTGCAGTATTTTCAGGGAATTAGCCCGTTTTGATGGGAATCTACGACAAATGTTTTGGGTGGCTCTGGAATGATCAAATGTGTAGTACATTTTAATTAATTTGGTGGTTTTGTTGGTAATTTTGGAATAAGTTTGGCGTTAGTAGGTATTATTAATGGGCAGGCTTTGGGGATAGAAATTTTAAGTTATTTTAAGAAAAAACAATCACTTTCTAAATTATATTAGTTTATTAAGAAATGAATAAATAAAAAATGTTACTTCAATTCCTCAAAGTGAAGATAATTTCTCAAATTAAACAATAAATAATGAAATTATTGATACTTCTAAACAGACATTATAAGTATGTTATTTTTTAAAGTCGGCGTTATTGTGGGTTAATTTAAAGAAAATATATAATAATATGTCTTTTATCTATTTTTACTTTATAAAGTTATTTTTCATATTTTCAGGTCAACTTTGTACTTTGGTAACTATTGAAATCCTCTACGATTACAGTATACAGCAAGTTTTACTTTATTTTAAAATACAGTTAGGAGAATATGTAAATTAACTTTATAATTTCTTTTTACATCTATAGAATTAAAGTGGGACATGATGTTATAGGTTTGGCTTAACTTCACGCTCAACTGAAAAAGAGAAACTAATGTCCAGGCATTGTGTTCTCCGCTTTCAAGGCGTTATAAATAGAAGGAGGACGTTATAAACGTAATAGAAATCGAACTCGTAGCCGCGTTTTCAGACAGGCGTCTTTGGTATCCTAAAGCTAAAGCTAAAGCTTTGGTAGCAAAAAAACTGTACCCAAAGCGGACTCAAAACTTCTTAAATTAGAAATATTTATGCGAAAATTTAAATGTTCTGTTAAGAAAATATGTTCGCGATCGTCCATTTCGTGTATAGAAAATCCACTTTAATTACTCAATATAAAGAAGAATTTGGTGAATTTACTGCGGCATAAGACGGCATTTTTATGGGTTTCAGTAATTGCTTTCACAGAATGTACTACAAGTGAAACTTCGAAAATAAAATGGCAATCGTCGCGACAAAACACATCAATTTCACATACAGTGAATGTTTTTGTTTACGTAATAACCATATATGTAAGTTTTATAGGACTTTTTTTATACTAGTAGGAACGTGATTCTTTTCTTTATTTTTGTTTTGATTCACGCTTTAAGTGCTTTTTACTTAGTGTCAAGACCCTCCGTTCTTCCCTTATCATACGAATCCGAGACGTAGCTTTTTGAGTGGCGAAATCTACAATCATAGAATTGATGCAGAACCAACTCGCACTTAATTGATATTTTTAATAAATAAATATGTTTTAAGCTTAGATATTTACTAAATAAAAGTAAAACATTTTAGTCTCAAAAATATAACCACAATCTGTCTAGAGTATATAATACACAACTTCTATACTCAGTAGCTATAGAAAACTTTACGTTCAAAACAATTTTAATGTTCAAAACGCAAAATCAACTGGAAATTTGACCCATTTCAAATTTTAAAGCAAAAGTTGCGAACAGAGCGCCGGATGTTACATGTTTATAAAAGCTTTTGTAAGATACTTTTTAGCTACTTCATAGTACGATTTCCCAATATTTTTATTTTTTAGTCTAATATTTTAAGTAGAATAATCTACTGTCAACGTGATAAACATTATAAAGTTCATTTCTATCTACAATTATTTGCATTAATACTTCCTGTATCCAACACATACTAGGGTAGACAGAGGGAACCTGGGAACCTAGTAGCAAGGCACTCTGTTCTCATTTCTGAATTCTAGAGATACTTCGCTTGACACACCACGCTTTATATAATTTTATAGGCTTACATATATTAAAACTCATATTACACATATATATATATATATATATATATATATATATATTCCATGCATATATATATATATATATAAAATATCTTAAATTTACTCCGTACCGCTTAGGTATTGAGAAATAAAAGAAGTGACCAGTAAAGCAGATTTATTGAGAGAACATTTATCTAACTTACGTCTGTCTTCATAGTAAATGTGTTCTCCCTTTAATGGTAGAAAGTAAAATGAAAATTTCTGTATTACTTATGGATATAAGAGTGTTACACATAACAGTGATATACGATACACGTTGGTTGAGGGTTCGATAACAATATATTCGTATTTTTTTTTTTAAATTGGTTAAGTAAGTATTTATCATTATTATTTCTTAATTTTCTCATTACCATTATAACGTCTCATTGTTCTGGGAAACTTTGGACCTTAAGTAATAATAAATACTTAAAATATAAAATGTATTTCAATTTGCACTTAAAATATTTTTTTAGCTTCATGCTGTATATAGAATATAGTAGAGGACACCAGAGGGAACCTAATGTTTTGGTACTCTGTTCATCCGTTCATCAAGCCTCCCCGCCTAACCGCCGGATATATCCTGATGACATTATTATTATTTCACAAAAGTCCAATAATCCTATTTTGCAACTGTCCGCATAATACTACCTTTTCGGCTCTCGAAACGCACTCTTTTTGTATTTCCGTATACCGTCGTATGTTTGTATGTAAATTACAACGAATGTTTCACGGTATTAACTGATTTGTTGAGGATTTATTTGCACCGCATTTTGGCACGAAACGGGTTTTTAAGTTCAATTCGTATACAGTACACTCTGAATTATAGCTTAATTAACCACTTTTGTATTGTTCGTGGAATTGTTGATGTAAAGATTGTAATGGGCTTTATATTTTGTGACAGACGTGTGATGGATGGGGAGATAGTGACTTATTATTCTGTTTTACTGGTGTTGAGGCCAGTGGTGCACGGGCGCAAGCGCGAGCCTGGTCGTGTGTTCTATTACTACTCAAGGCAATTAAATATTTTCATTTCTTCGCTCTGATGTCGAGACATAAGTGCGGCGTTATGTTCCGCCACTCAATAGGCAATGCCTTCAGAATTCAGTGAAAAGTGATGTAGTGTCTTAACACTAAATTCTACAATTTATTCAATTTTCTTATATTATGGTATCTATGCATCAATATACGTTGCATTAGCAGTCTCAATTAGTACCAATTTTACACTATGGTTCAGTTCGTCCGCCTAACAAGACCAGGTAGGTTCCTTCTAATTAGTGAACTATTTCACTCGGAATAGTTCACTCGAACTCAGGGAAGGAAGATTGTGGGGCTCTTTCATGTGCAAATTTCAGTGCCTTTCTAGTGAGGTAGTGATTTTTTTTATTAAATACTATTTATTAAGTAACTCTGTATATTGTAAATCTGATTGTATGAAAGTTGTGTTTTAATTTCATTATAAAATAAATAGTAAAATGCTTCATCAACGTCAAGACTCTCCGTTCCCCTCTAGTTCATTTATAGAGCGGAGAGAAGTAACAATAAAAAAATATTGTAAAAATGGATGAACTCGAGAGCTTTCGATACCATGACGTCAAACTTTTAGTTATTTTGTCCTGGGAAATTTGTGTTACGTCACTCTGTTCCCATTAAGACACTGCCGCCTCCACTTCCCGCTGAATTCTAGAGGCGTTGTATCTTCAATGGTGGAACTAACGCCAAGCTTAACCTCGTCACTGAGGGAGAAAATAAAAATATTAAGTATTTTATTTCCTCCACTACGAATCAAATCCACAACCTGTCGTTTTTTTTAACGTTTACAGTGATTTACTTGTATCCCTGCTCTACGACCGGCCGTACACGACAGCCTAGCTGTACAAGACAGCTAGTACTCAATAAAAATAATCTGATGTCAATCTGATTACATGAAAGTGCAGCCTTGAATGGATTACAACAGGATAAACTCTATACCTAGTGTTCAACATAGACTACCTAGTAATTGAAATTGCACAAACACACAAACGTACCGTAAACTCAAATGATATGGTTTTCAATGCCTCACCCAAATACAGTTACTAGGTCTAGGCTTAGGCGCTTCGAGAGCACTTTATCATCATTTATAGACCTGGACCAGAACAATGCCTGTCGGTCTTAGACTTAACACAGCAAAACCTATCAATTATTAAATGGATTTCTGTTCCTATTCACCTTATGTAGTGTGGGTGGTGTATTGAGATTGTTTACGGTATATATATTTAGTTTAATTATTTTTAAATGTTTGGATATCCAATTTTGAATAGAGTAGTAAATAATTAAATTATCATTTCAGTAAATGGCCAAAATGTTTTTAAATCAGCGGAAGGTGGGGTATGGAAGTGTCCTAATCGGAGCGGAGAGACCTAACTCTAGATTGCCAGGTTCCTTCTGCCATATATCTGCTATAGACCGGAATAAAGCCTGAAGCCAAGAAAACCTTTTCCCACGAGAGGAAATCAAACCACCTACCTTTGTAATTAGACAAACACCCAACCTACGCCGTCAAAGTTATCAATCTTTATATCATTGAAACAAAAATATTCTATATTTTTTTTTATACAATATGACTACAAAATTAATATGCTTTAAATTAAATTTTCAAATTACACTCTATATTGACATGCGAGGGAAATTTCAGAGTCAGCAGATGTTTTACTTCCCACACGCTGGTCAATTAAAGTTTGTTAACATTGATACTAGCATGTACAAGTTTAAGCGGAGTCGCTTTTTGAATTTAAATTTTGTTGTGGCAAGAACTCTGTTATTGATACTGTAGGGGCTATGTGGTTTGTGAATGATTTATGTAAGGTGTTGTCGGTTCAAGTTTTATGTAGGGGAATATTTTTATTTATATTTTTTAGAAAACGTATAGAGGCCTGTAGTGGCGAAGCGTGTGGCAGTAAGCAAGATGGGTTGTGGATTCCATTACCGCTCGAAGAAATTAAATATTTGATATTCTCATTTCCTGGTAACGAATCTTTAGTAACGAGGTAAAAAAGATTAAGTGAAGGTTATAACGTTTATTATTTTCACTCTTATTCCCGTACAGCATATCCGTTCCCCTCTTTCCGTAGAATTCTGAAGGCATTGCGTGTTGCGTGACGGCACTCAACGCCGCACTCTTCCTCGACACCAGAGCGCATAAAATATAAACTTAAATAAAATACCTATTTCATTTCCTCGAGTGGGGATCGAACCTACTAACAGTGACCACTGGCCTCATATATGTAAACAACATTTTCAAGAACATTAATTATACCTTCAGATTTCAGAGGGCAAAGTGAAGAGATGTCACTTTATCTCCGGACGTGTGCTGTGCAGTGGGTACTACTCCGCTTGACCGGCCGTGTTTGTGACAGACCAGTGAATAGATGATATTCTAAGAGAAAAGGCAAATATAATAGCGTTGTAATAGTATCTGACGTTGAAAGAATTGTCGTTAAATATATATTTTTTTAAAATACTTAATTAGTTATTATTTAATTATATTTTCTATTGCGAGGCATCGAGGCGTGGTGTAGTCGCTGTCCTAATTTTGACTATAAACAAGATAGCCGCGAGTTTGATACCCTCCAGGGGGAATTAGTTACTTAGATTGCCCTGTTCTGGTAAAATAAAAAGCGACCATGAGCTATTTCTGTCTGCTCTGTGAAGTAAAGCGAAAAGCTGAAAAAAATCCTATAGATATTTTCGGTCTATAAAATAAATGTTTTATACGCAATATATTTGAATGTTTTCGTGACGCAGTGGCGCAAGCGACTGTAAAGGTGATAGGATGTGGGTTCCATTCCTACTCGGGGGAATGAAATATTTAGTATTTTCATTTCCTTGTGACGAGGCAAAGCACGGCGTTAAGTTCCGCAGCTCAACATGCAATACCTCATGAATTTAGCCGGAAAGTAGGGAACAGAAGTGTCTTAATGAGAAACGTAGTGTCTCAACACCAGGATCCCAGGTTCCATCTGCCTGTCCTGCTAGATGCAGGATACACACTTATTTAGACTACAGTACCTTCACTTCAATTTTCATTCTCTAGAAACAAATTAATTAAGCTTCTAATTCAATAATAATCAACGTTTAACATTGAAAATTCATAAAAAAAATTACAACTAAAACATTAAAACAATGGCTTGTCAAACTAAAACATAAGCCAAGAAGTTTGGCGTACAAAAAATTTTAAATTCAAAAGGAATAAATTTGAAATTCCTGAGAGATATCGTGAAGTCAGACGGGAAAACCAAAGTTCGGTCCGTATTACGCGTGTTATGTAAATCAGGTGAGTTGGGGTTTGAGGCGAACTTGTTGAAAGCATCCAGCTAAGTTCTTTAAAAATTCAGTACGCTGCGAAGTGATAGCCTATCATTGTAGAGGGGAACATTTTTGGATGTGGTGATGTATGAAGAATGGATGTTGCTTAGTTGTTGCGAGAAAATTAAATATATATTTAAAAGAACTTTGATAAATTTTAGATGTAGAATTTTTTTTTAATATAACAATCTGAATAATAATATTTTTTCGTTTTAATAATAATTATTGAAAATATACCACAAAAATACTTACCGCGCTACGACGGCCTTAAATATAAAGCCTTCGTACTGCGGTGAAACAGCGTCATACCTTATTTACCGTCGGTAAGCGCGATAATCTTCCTTACTTCACTTCTTCACCTTGCCTACAAAAATTTAAACATATCTAACATTCTCTATAATTACATTATATCACCACTTAAACTTAAAAAAGAACACTTTAAATAAGTAAAATATATAACGATATAAATATATTTATAAATTTGTCTTCTCCATTATTCTCCATCTAAGTACATCACATAACATTACAATTTATCGCGAGAAAACTTTCCACTCACCAAGCGTTTGACGCGTATCAGATAAATGAAAGACTTCACGTGCCCAGAGTTATATCGTAACTTCTGAAGAGGCAGAAATAGAATACTGTGCTAAAATTTCAACTTATTTTCTATAATCATTCTTAATTTTGTTAAATTATTAATATTAAAGTTATTTAGAGAAATGTAATATTTAATATTTTCATTTCCACGATCTTGTAACGAAGAGAATCGCGGCGTTGAGTTTTGCCACTCAAAACGCAGTGTCTCCAGAATTTGACGGAAAAGGGACAACGGGAGTTCCTATTATTAGTCTTAATAGGAACGGAGTGTCTAAACACTAGGTTCCCAGATTTTCTCTGCCTACCCCTACTGCTGCTACTGCTATGTGCGGAAAACACCGTGAAACTAAAAAGAATCAATGAATATTGTCTGTAATATGAGTTTTAAATGAATATATTTTAATCAAGGCCTGCTTACCAGAATTCTAACAACCTGTATATCTTCACCTGGTTGTGTACATAACAATGAGTAGACCAATTCTATAATACAACAGACTTAATTTCTTAAAATTAGTTCCATGAGGGCCCTTACCGAATTAACATGACCCAGAAAAAATACCTTCCCCTATATAATTACAAAACCTACAAAGTTTTTGGTTGGAAAGCCGTTCTCGTAAAGGAAGGCAATTTCTGTGGAAAACAGTGGCAAAGGCAGGTACGAGCTTCTACGAGTTGTTTTCAATCGCTTTTTTTCCTTTTTAACAAAATGGAACAGTCATTAAAACTTTTTTGACGAGAGTCTCTCTAATTGTTACGGATATCTCGTTAGCGTTTTACTATGCCGAATGTTGACACTAAGTGGTGTTTGTGCCTACGTGTTGCTACGTGTAACAAAACGCGGCGTTGGGTTCCGTCACTCTATATGCAATATCTAGAAAATTCGGCGGGAAGTGGAGAGTAAAGTAAAATTAAGTAAAATATTCTTTATTGTACCCAGATATATGGAACTGTACAATATATTAGGATCGATAGCGATCTCTTCCAGGCAGGTTTACCCCAAGGAGAGAATAAATTAGTTGTATACAGAGGTGTGTACTGAGCATATTATATGAATAACATTTTTAGTGTCTTGACACTGCATATTTTGCTATGTTAGAAATAGAATTACTTTATTATTGACACTAAATCTAATTACAATTTTGCCATAATATTACAGTGAAATATATCTGAATTTAAGCCGTGTAGGTGTAAAGTTTGATCTATAACTGATAAAATACAAAAAGAAAACAACATTATCTGGAAATGTAACATTTAAATCTACTATTTTTGTTTGTAACATAAATATTTCAAACTATTTACTGCTTTGTTTATTTGTAAAAGTTTTTAAAAACAGCTATTATAACTTTTTAAATGCTCTCAAGTGCCAGATTTATTAACTAATACTATTAACGTTATTTTTTAAGCCAAATATTTTTCATCATAGTAATTTTTTAACTGCCGAAATGAGGTCGTCGTGGCGCAGCGGCACAGCGACTGACTGTAATTGCTACGGATGTGGGTTCGATTCGGATTCGGGGAGTTAATTGTTTTTGTCTTCTCGCTCTGGTAATTAGATAAAGCGCGGAATTAAACTCCGTTGCTCAATACGTAATATGACAACAATTCGGTTGTATTAGGGAATGAAGTGTATTAACACTAAGCTTCCTCTACCCACTTTGTTATATACAGTGTGTAGCATAATTCAGATCAGTTAAAACTTTTGAATTGAAATGATAACTGGCAACAAAATTAAATTAAAATTTGTTGAAATATGTTGAAAATTATTTTTTTTATCCACTCCATGTCGACAATTGCTATTTTTGATACTCGATGAGGGAGTCGTTACCCAGGCCTCGCTTTAAGGGACCTCATCTCGCCGAATTTCAAATATTTATGAAATAATAAATCGTGGATTCACAAACAAGCGGATTAATGTTATGATTAAAATATTCAATTGAAAAAGCAAATTGGTATTTGATATTAATTTAGAAATATATTCGAAGTTGGAATTTATTTTGTGTAGTCCGAGTGGTTTACTCTAGAATGAGATAGTTTCGTAAAATTACATAGATATTATAATACATTTACATGTATTATAAATAACAAATCTTTAGCCAAATATAGACTTATATTTAGAAGGTTTTTTTAGGGTTCTGTACTTCAAGAAGAAAAAACAGAACCCTTATAGGACCACTTTGTTGTTTGTCTGTCCGTCTGCCATTTATAGTGAAATAGCGTAGAAGTAACGAATTGAAATTTGTATCAAACATTATTATTATATTTAATTCTAAGAAAATTTACGCAAAAAAGCTCGTATCTTTGCGTTCCAATTAATAATCACCGCGTTATCAAAATCTATTATGTACTTCCCGTACCTACAGATATAAATTTTTGCACCTAATGCAACTTAAATTAAGTGTAATATAGGAAAACAATAATATATATCTTGATCGTAGCCACATTTTTACCTATATTCTATTAAAAATATTAAAATAAAAAATAAGAAAATAATTGAAATCCCAATAAATAATTCCATAAAAGCACTATAATAAATCAAAGATCCAAATTCCAAGCAAACTTGACGGTCCTACGTCGATTTGTCAGATCGCTGTAGCATGCACTTCCGCGTCACTAACAGCGGAGTAACTCTTGTCAAATGTACTCCCAAAGGAATATTTATTGCAAGCCATTCGGAGAATTCCTACTTAGGTCGCTGTATCCAAATTTGTATGCTTGTTATATATTAGTTGATGTCAATTATGTATTAAGAATAGATTGAAATTAATATATTGGTAGTCACTGATATATTTATCCTGCATATAACGGGGTAAGCAGAGAGCATCTAGTATCTGAGACACTCTGTTCTGCTGTCCGCTCGAATTCAACACATTGTGGGGTGGCGGAACTTAGCACTACGATGTTTTTAAGACAAAAAAAAACATTTTGATCTGGTTAGAAAGCTCTTTTGAAAATGCTCAATCCATTGAAATCTATAATTTACCTTTTCTTATTTCTTTTTACTGCCTGAAGATAACATTATTTCTCATTCTATCATACTATTTTAAACATTTTTTCTTTGTGTATATGGAAACAAGATTAATTACATCAATAATATAAAATATACCATATATTAAGTTCTCCAGTAAAATAAACTAATTCATCCAATAATATTCCCCATAAATCTAAGCACACCTGAATCCCCCCATCTTGCTATACTAGCAACAATAGCAACTATACCAGTAATACAAATCGTCTCCGCCCAAAGGAATATTTATCGTAGAATCCAAACTTAGGGACGTGCTTGGATAGCGCAAGGCTTATGAAACTTCGCTTTGGGATGTTCAAGTGCATAATCCAGTGTAACTTTAGTCTGAATAGAAATTATGTAGTCTCATCTTACTACTAGCACTACTACTACTCATACAGTATTCCTTCGAAGTGAATATGCCAAGATTGAGTTTGTTGTGTGCGTTTAGCCTGATGGAGTTAATTAGGCAAGTGAAGGTTTGTGAGCTAGGTAGATTTATATTATACCTCTTTAAGGCTAAAAACAAATTATGCCTTATAACTCTCATCATTAATGGATAATAGTGATGTAAGATGTAAAGAAGGTGATAAAATTAAAACGAATTATATTGAAGTTTTTCCGTCAAAACTTGCAATATTAATATAATTATTTTTATTTCATCGATTATAATCCGTAATTTTATTTATTATCAGATTTTCTAAATCTTTAATACCATAAAGTTATTCAAACAAAAGTTACGTAATATGTTATTTTTTTTAATTTCACGCCGTATAGGCATACCTCAGGGTAAGCAGAGAAAACATAGTGTTCAGACATTCCGTTCTATATTTTTTACCCAATTTTTGAGGCGTTGTCTGTTGAGCAACGAAACTTATCAGAACGAAGAAATGAAAATATTAATAAATAATTATTTATTTCTCCGAGTGAGAATCGATCCCACATCCGCGTTTACAGTCCCACGCTTATGCCACTGCACTACGAAGACAGTAACTCAATAAGTTATTAAAAAAAAAAAAGATTAATTTAATTTTGTTCACCTATTTTAGAAAACTACGTTCTACACAACGATAGGTGAAGATTTATGTATTAAAAGAGATAGCATCTTACAAGTGAAGGTGTAACACCATTAATAACAGGTCGCTCTGCAGTTTTAATGAACTAGTAACGCTGTCGTTTGAATAGATTAATCAACTTCGTCGAGTGGTCATTAACGTCAGATGTTCTAGATAGCCAATACTACTATACCTTTATTATGCATAAAAATCTAAATCTAAATTTTCTTTATTCCATTAGGCCATTTCAAGTATTTTTTAATCCAGTCTTACAGAAGCTACCACCGGCCCCACAAGCTCTAGTAATAATATTATTAAGCATATGTATAGAATAAATCCTTAACTTGTTATTTTGTAATATTAGTTTTATATGTTATTTAAATATTACTGTTAAAAAGAGGAAAGAGAAGACACTACGTTGCAGCCCAGAGCAGTATCTGTAACTTTGCGACCTATGTGTAGGCTGAAGGGGCCCCGTCCAAATGTGCACTAATGCCCGACTCCATTATCCAAGCTCCTATGCATAATCAAATTTGAAATTATCCTACTAAGGCTGCCTTTGAAATATTTTCTAGAATTGAACTGATGTATAGGTTAATTATTATATTGTATTGATGTGTTTTTATGTGTGATACGTTTGTAAATCTTAGAATCTTTTATACTTAGATTGATGTTTCCTTTTTCTATTATTCTCCATTTTTTGGCGATTTAAAACATTCCTTTCGTGCAATGTACTGTTGTGTTTTGTTTGTACAAGTATATATTTTTGAATATCTATATGAGTTTTAAATCATTTATGTAAAAAACAATTAAAACAACGAGTTTTAAAAATTATGAATCTACTAATATTTCGTCTTTACATACTATTACACTATAACATCTAGAGATGCATCCACTTAACCACCAACGGTTTATAGCCCGTATAACACTCGCAAATTTTCAATGTACCAACTGATTTACATAATTAATTCACACGTTACCTAGAAATATTAAAATGGCGGTCCGGTCCCCTCATTTAAATTTATAAATCGCTGAAAAGGATTACTTTGTAACCGCCTCACCAATTTTCCTGTTCTCAGGAATTCTTGCGGTGTATTGTTTAATTAGAAATAAACATTTAGAGTTATGAATAATTAATTATAAATATTATGAATGTTAACGTATTTTGGTTTAATATAGAAGTGGTCTAATTGAGTTGGAACGTTTTAATTGTTTTTCTTTTAGGGTTGGTGTAATTTTAATTGTTTCTTTTTATTATAGAAAATTTTAATAGGGTCGTTGATCGAATTATTATAAAATGGGTTATACAATTACACATAGAGCGTAGCCATTAAATAACTAATGGAACAATTTAAAGATGATATAAATAAATCGGGGATGTTGTTACGGGTGTCAAATTTTTGATTAAGATATGGATATGAATGTAAGGAGAGCATCGTATCGGCTTGGATCTGGTTACGGAAAGAAAATTATTCAGATTGTTCTATATAACTTATATATGATACTAGCGGACGCGCGCAGCTTCGCTTGCGTATTTAAGGATGAATTCTAATAACCCATGAAACATGTGTTCAATGAAATATTTTTAAGAGTCTAAATTTCAAATTTTATAAAAATCGGTGGCGATTTAAAGATTTTTCCATACAAACTTTCAACCCCTTATTTG
>JAKRZM010000891.1:1348006-1417905 GCA_036379175.1 Heliconius cydno galanthus | reverse complement strand
TTTCTTAAGAGTCATCCCATGTGGCCAAAGACTGAAATTGTGACTTTAAGTTACTTAAATCGTTGTGATGCGTAAAGTTTAATAAAAAGCGATTTTATTTATATTGATTTTGTTTGATTAAAGGCTATTTATGTAAACTAAAACATAAAATTGAACTTCTTCCTTTAAAAAACAAACGGAATATGACCAACAAATACACTGGTCTGACAGACCCGACGTCCATATGTGTGTTATAAAAAAATCACGTCCATAGTTAAAGGTTAAGAATATTTCAATTGTAGGCGTTATTCTTCATCTAACTAAAATTCTGAGTTAGAAAATTTTGTTCAAAAAGAAGAAGATTTTGAGAAAATGTCTTTAAATGAACCAAAAGTAAAACAAGAAAGAAGACAAAAATTAGATCTATCTAACATTCACTAATAATTCTTATTTTATTATTCTATACTAATATTATAAAGTGGAAGTTTGTTTGGTTGAACACGCTAATCTCATAAAGTTCAATTATATAAGCAGGCGAAGCCGCGAGCGATTTGTTAGTTTTTAATAAATAGCCTAACACGTCAAACTGCTTTATCAACAAGCCTGTGCCACTAACACCTTCAATTTATTACCGTCACGCCGACATAACACGATTTGTACCTACTGTACTACCTGCGTCACGCTGTCCCCTAACTTAAGAAAATTATGACGTTTTACCTAATTACATTTAATTTGCATATTTAACTCATTTTTAATTACATTATACCTATATATAAGCTCGTGTTAATTAAGGGGGCGTTCTGCAAACTTTTGACAGGCAAGCCAGTGCCTAGCGAAACGCTCAAATCGTAATTTGTGTTTGTGACGTGGACTTTCTTACTAATTATATTATTAAATTTGCAGTGTATCAGCTATCTTGGTGAAGTAGGGGTTTTTAGGGTAGTCTTTTAATAGACTTTTTCAGTTTCAAGTATTCCGCATCTAGCAGGGTGGGCAAAGGGAACTCCGTTCCTCACTTTTCCCCGAATTTTTAAGGCATTGCGTGTGGAGTCGCGAAAGTCAACGTCGCGCTTTGCCTTGTTACCAGAGTGAAGAATTAAATATTTTAATAAATAATAATACATTTCCTCGAGTGGGAATCGAACCCACAACCGTCGCGTTTACAGTTACACACTTAAGCATTTTACATACTATAAAACAAAACAACTTAAATTCAATTCAAAATGTATGATTCAAAGGAATTTTTCATTAAAATCCATACATTAGGCTAATTCCCATCTCTCTGATATTTTAAATATAATCGTGGATTTCGCTAAAAGAATCCCTTACACAAACAGCAAGCACTAAATACCTAAAAGATCCGTCTTTGATCGCTGAAGTAGACGAACTTTGAAAATAAATAAAACATTACTTTCCAATTAGAGAGATGCACATCATTGCATTTGAAATTCACTCTTAAGTTGTTAACTTTTTAAGGTATTTATATTCAAATTCGCTTGCTTTCAGTTCTAATTTAGCCAGTCTCGAGTCTTGTTAAATAGAGAAAATAGCGAGGATGTACCAGGATTAGCAGTAATTAAGAAACTATTACGCTACCTGTGTAAATGAAGACTGGAGTTATAAAAGTTGATTACATTTTGTGATATTAAGGTCATATCGTGGAAGGGAAGCGCAAGCGTGCGCAAGACTGTAAAAGTAGGTTGCGAGTTCGATTCCCTTTCGAGGAAATTAAATGTTTAATATTTTCATTTTGTCGCTCTGGTAACGAGTTTCAAGTTCCACTACCCAACTCGTACTGCCTCCAGAATTAGGCAGAAAGTGGGAAGAGGAAGTGTCCTAATGGGACGGAAATGGAGAAAAAATAATGTAGAAAAAAAATCTTTCTTTTAAGTAGTATTCAAATGTAGTCTAGTCGCTAATTTCTAGTTTTTTTTTTTCATTTAGAGGCAAATATCAATTGTCACCTGTTTTGGTGAATTGTATATCCAGAGCATAGAATAGAATTTAATAGAGCAAATAGAATAAAATATAATTACTATATCACATACAAATAACGTTAAAAAATATTTTTTAATATCTACCGAGAATCCAAGTTTACAGCCATCGTGTGCAATCAAGCACGTTCCTACGACGTCAATATGTTTGTTGTTGAACTAAAAGAGACAATTTAATATGGGACCTATAAGGATAGATTTAATATATAAAATATTTACAGCTATCTGGACGTAGAATGGTGTAAATGTAAAATTTATATTTAAATGATAACGCGTGAAAATGAAAAAAAACGTCGTTATTTGCAAGAGTCAGGTTAGCCAGGCAAGTTATTTTTGAGGCTTTCATCATCGTATAATTGAGATTTCCGATTATAAGAATTTATTACTTTATATAAGTTTATACTATTTTCAAATATATACCATATTTATGTTACTATATTTGTTGGTATAGACTCCCTCTATCAATAGGGCTACAATGTCAGCATTGTAAATTGCTTAAGTCAACCGACTATTAGGTAAGCCTGGTATAGCTACGTACATACGAGTACGTAGGCAAGCTAGTATGAGACATGAATATTGACTTATGGGACACCGTACTGTGGCTTCTGTCTATGTATTTGGGTGGACATTTCGTGTGAAATCTATTTAGTTTCATATTTGCAAGCTAAAATTTAAATATATATATATATTTTTATTTACTAACAAATAATGCTTTAAATATAATTATATACTGCAAATGCACCCAAATCAAGGTCTCGAATTTGTATGATAAATGGAAAACGAAGCGTGAATTAGTTGGCTATTTTTGTTGCTCTCATCACTGTAGAAGTAAGATTCTCGCAAAGTCGATATACGAGTACAATAATCAAAAAATTTTTTTTTGGCTTCACGCTGTGGCCTGCAGTGTAGGCAGAGGAAACCTGACACTAAGACACTACGTTCTCCACTTTTCCATGAATTTTCAAGATACGAGTATTACACGTTGAGTGGTAGATCTCAGCGCTGCTTTATCTAGTTACCAAATCAAGCAAATAAAAACAATTAATTCTATCCAATTTGAAACAAACTCACAACCGTCGCGGTTACAGTCTCACCCTTTGCCACTGAGCCATATTAGCCTCACAATACATAGATTTATTCATACATTTCCTAGTAAATAACCGACCGACCTATTATTACCTGCGCGTCCCTTTCGTCATGCTCCAATTAACGTCCACTCTAAAGCCTTTGTTTTCAGCATTAGCGTTATGTATAAAACAAACGGTATTTCTTTTTTGGTCGCTTACTTGAAAAATTTTTGCTGTTTCATATTTCTAAGGATTTTTTTGTTATTTTGAAATGAATTCTATGTTCGTCATTTCAACGTCGTTTTTCGTATAACAGCTATAATGTCATAAGTCATTCGCCCTCGCTATCGTAACATGCAAAATCACTTCATTCGAACTAAGTAAAGGGAAATGTGTAATTTTGATTATAATAAAATTAACTGCCATATTTCAGGTAGTTACACTGTTTTAGAGTTTGAAAAATGGTTTTTTAAGGAAATAAGTAGGTTCAATACCCTATCTAAAAAATCTTTTAAAATATGATATGTCTGATATATATTTCTTTATATTTTAGGTATAAAAAACTCTTCCGTTAATGAGTAACTGACAGGTACCCCACAGATAAAACTACTAGACTTCAAAAGTCGTAATATAGCTTGTCGGCAGATTGGGGAGAGTAGGGAAGCCCTAAGATTATAAATATATATTTCCTAAGGTAGCCACGGGAACGAGAAAGAAAATAATTTTACTTTAATAAATACATTATTTTACTTGAATAATTACCTTTTTAATAAATAATGCAATGCAAAACAACTAAAATACAATTCCATTTCGAGCATGCAAGTTCTACAGTCACATAAATTACAACTTCAAATGAAACTTTTTAGCTTTTAGCATATAAATAGGATAGTTTTTACAATAAGAAATTATATCCAACTTTCAAATAAATTTATTTACGAATAGAAATGTACTATATTCGTTAGTTGTTATAGAAACGCACATATCGTATAAAAACATGCTTGTGTGTTAAATTTCTAATTCGAAGAATTAATTATTTTCTTTAGATGGAAGGTAACAAATGTAACGTCTTATTGTAAGCGCCATGGTTGAGATTTTGATTCCCACTTCAGGAAATGGATTTTTTTTCAATGGACATGGGACGTCTAGGTAATACATATTGAAAATAAAGATAGGACTGTCTTGACGTTAGGTTCAATCAATTTATCATGATTATACAGGGGCGCAAAGTGTGACTGTAAACGTGACTGGTTGTGGGTTCGATCCCCAGTCGATGATATGAAATATTTATTTAAATTAATATTTTCATTTTTTTTGCGGAGGCACGTGTCGGCGCTGAGTTCTGCTACTCAACACGCAATGCCTCCAGAACTCGGTGGAAAGTGGAGAACGGAATATCATAACAATAGGTTCCCGGGATACAGTATGAAGCTGATTTAATATTTTTTTTACTATATAATATGACAGCCATAATTAATCTTGTCAATAATTTCAGTACAGTTTACAATCACTTTTGCCTATAATTTAAAATAAGGGTGTTTAATCAAGATTTTCACCCGATGAAAATTAGAGTAAATTATTAGTTTACTATTAGTGAAAGATAGAGCTATCGTCTTAAAGATTATTATTATTTTTAGCTTCACGTTTCATCACGGAGCTTAACGCCGCACTTAATACCAGAACGTAAAAATAAAAGTAAATTATAATAGAAAATAGTAGTTTTAAAATAGAGCAACCTCCATAAAACCGTTCAGAGGCTTCTGAATTTCATTACTTGCGCAATCTGAACCGTCCACAATTAAATTTCAAGAGCACTCGAACCAATTATAGAGACGATCACATAGATTAGTTTTAGATAGACTATGTCGATCTGTGGCTGGTTATTCTTTTAGGTTTTTGTTTTATATGTAATTTAATTTATAAATAATTTTTATATTAATCGTATTCTCTAAAATTTTTTGAAAAAAAAAAAACATCTTTATACTTTTCCCATAGAGCCTAGTTGACATAGAGAAACTAAGTATCAAAAAATTATGTACTAATATTACTCGTACTATAAATTATGGAACAGACTCTCTAGTCTTAAAAAACCGGAGACTTTGTTTCATTGAACGGTGCTAATCATAGGAACTATTGCTTCAGATTAAAAAAAAATGTTTTGTGTAATAGTCCATTAGTGGAGGAAGGCTATAGAGGTAGGCTGAGAAACAGTGTCTTAATGGTAACGGAGTGTCTTATCACTGGTACTCAGGTTCCCTCTGCCTTCTCTGGCATGTACGGGATACAGTGCGAAGCTAAAAAAACAATACACTCATAACTTTATACATAATTCATATATTTTAACCACACGCCTACTCAAAGTTTTGAGAGGTTCCCCTCAAAACACAAACTTTTTATATGAATGAATCTTTTAAGTATACCGTATAATGTAAAAAAAAGTTCTCTGAAAACCAAAATGTGATAATAAGAACACACTTACGCTATAAGATTGTATTATGCATGTATTAACAACAATAATTATAAAAAATACCAGTCAAATGCGAGCTGGATTACAATTATAAATTTGTAATAGTTATTTTTCACTTTCAGATTTTTTTCTTTTATTTGTACCATAAGTTCTCACTTCTTAATTTAAATCCACGGAAAATACCCTATAAGTTTTTTTGGCTATGAATTTCATACAAAATGCATCAAAATCTGTGCATATATACTTACATTTATTTATTGTATTGATTTAAAAGCTAGATTTTTTATGTACCCTATGGTACATGAATATTTGTTATTAATTTCAGATTGATACATCTTTGCAGTCTTGAGATAAATGCTTTTTATCGACGGACCGTTGTCCATATGAGTTGAAACCCTATTAAAATCATATGCCTATTCAAACAAAAAATTGCCGTTCATAACAATTGCCTGCGGCTCCGCCCCCGTGGTCAAATGGAAAGCAATGAATATCTCAGGTAACTGACCGCAGGTGCAGTGGATTTGCATTGAAACGATTAACGCAATATAACGTATACTATTAGTGAGGTCCGTTCTCGAGCAAGAGCACAAGCGTGTGTCAGGTACTACCGCTATTCAATACGCAATGCCTCCAGAAGTAGGTGGAAAGTGGGAAACGGAATGTCTTAATAGGAACGAAGTACCTTAACACTAAGCTCCCAGGTTTCGTCTGCATACTTACTACGTGCAGGATATAATATGTGAAGCTAAAAAAGTCTTCTTTGATAAATGGACTAATAGGTATATAAAAACATAAAATAATTATCAATTTAAAACCCATGTTTCCTGAGATTAGCATCTTCAACCAAACAAACTGCCCAGTTTTACAATATTAGCATAGATAAGTAAATAAAAAGTTAAAGGCTACCCTCATTCAATACAGCAGGTGTTTTACGTTCACATCCTACAAGCGTCATAAAGCACACGCTGCCCTACCGTTACGTGTCACACGGGTATATTTGACTCCCATGCGACCTTGGGAAACCTTACTGGATAGATGAATTTTAAAATGTAATTTAAAATATTTGTGAATACCCTTATTCCTAAAACTGCTGAACCGATTTTGATGAAACTAAGACTGATATCTAAATTGCATTATTGGTATATTTAAAATGAAAATTATATTTTCTGTATGATTTCAGTGTCGGAGAAATTGTGAGACAAATATAAAAATCAAATATATTTGATAACTTTAGCACACGTGTTTAGAAGATTGTGTTGACGATTTCCTGAAAAAAAGACATAGGCAACAAAAATTAAAAAAAAATAATAAATTATACTTTCAACCCGACCGTAACCCAATTACGTCTAGAAAATTTAATTCCATATACACGTAGCTACCTACCTACATACATACATACTACCTACAGTACATATATTATGATGGGAAAAAAATTAATAAAATCGAAGCGAAACGCTGTCCCATCGAATTAAGCTAATGTGCCCCAGAACGATCACTGCGTAATTAATATGCGTGGAAAAAAATATATATTGGAAATCCACCCACTTACACCCAACTCCACCCAAGTACACCCTACTGTACACCCGACTCCACCCAAGTACCCTACTGTCGTCAGTTTAATTAATCATACAGAGTATGTTTTTGCAGATCAACCCATTAGTATATTAGATGTGGCAATAAATGTTATTAATCAATTATTATAGATTGGAAAATTTAAAATTTTGCATCTTTTTGCGAATTAAAATGATTTGTGGATTGCAATTAGAGTTTTTATAGTACGTGTGATATACATTTTTTTTAGTTTCTCGCAGTGTTCTGCTTACAAAAGCGATTACAGTATAAGAACTGGGCCATCTATTGGCATCGTGGCTTAACGAGATGTTCAATCTCCACTCAGGAGAAATGTTATATTTATAATACTTTCATTTTTCCGATTTGGTTCTATCACTAATTTGGTCATATTTTGAAGTACCAAATTTATCAACGGATCTTTAGTTGTGTTAACACTTCGTTATATATAAATATCCTACCAAATGCCAGATAACAAAAAAAAGCCTAAACAACAAACAATCATAATTATTGCAATTTAGTCACAAGTTAGCGGTGTAATGAGCTATGGTCACCATAGATTTATATCATTAATTAACATCTGGTCTGGACGGTTTTCTCCACTCAAGGGGTTATAGATCCGTATCGGTGGTGGTTCAAGCGTTAAATTGAATTTGTTTGGCATCTTACCCTTCTTTTGACCGAATTATACTCGTTTTGAGGTTTAATATTGTAGCTTTGCGTCTTTTTGGTATGTCTTTTTTTAATTTTAATTTCCATTTTCTCGATTGAAATAATGTTAATTTTGTATATATTATAGAAATATTTTAAATACTAAAGTTTATTAAAATTTTGTAATTGTTTATTAAACATTTAAAAAAAAGTTTGTTATAAAATTTATATTACTTAATCATAATTTCTGAAATTATGAATTTGATTTGAATATTTGATAATAATTTTAGACATTCAACATTTTTATGTTAAGAATACACACATCTTTGTTAACTAAAGAAACAACTTACTGAATCATTTAGATAGAGCCCCGATAATTAAAACCATAAAATTATTGGATTTATCTTTTTATTTATTTTTTTCTGCCAGTGACCAATAGAAATGGGACGAAAATATTATATAATACTCTAGTACATTTTTTTATTATAAACAAATTTACATT
Organism: Heliconius cydno galanthus; assembly: GCA_036379175.1. Taxonomy (NCBI): domain Eukaryota; kingdom Metazoa; phylum Arthropoda; class Insecta; order Lepidoptera; family Nymphalidae; genus Heliconius; species Heliconius cydno. The sequence continues at coordinate 1,409,679 of JAKRZM010000891.1, read as the reverse complement.
ATATAACCAAAGTACGTAAATAAACCCTACAAATCATTAAAATTCCACAAAAAGTAAAAAAAATCGATCAGAACTTTAATCTTTTGTCTTAAATACTAAAATTTACGATTCAGTTAAATCGAGGTCGGTTTAAAAGGCGCACTCCTGCACACTACAGTAAGTACAATTAGCAAGTCGCTTTACATACGCTAGTGCGTTTTGTGCGGTTCAAATGGAAAGATTTGGCGAGTTATACTGAAAGTATAAATTGAAAAAAAAGGAAAGAATTACGCTTTTTCCCGTATAGGTACGGAGGGAATGGAATGTCTGAACTACGTTCACTACTTTTCGTACAATTTTTCGATATAATTTTAATAAATTAAACAAAAATATAAAACGTATTTAGGAAGGCAGAGAGAACTTATCGAAATTTATTTTTCTTAGGTCATACAAAATCATAGGATAGAGATAAGGCATTTTGAGATAAAAAATATAATTAAAAATTGTAAGGTGATTTTGAATAGATCAGAAAAATAAAAAGGTTTTAAATACTTATTTTCCCAAGCTAGAATTGAATCGTTGAGGCCAGTTCTGGTGCAGGGACATAAGCATGTGACTGTAAACACGACAGGTCGTGAGTTCGATTCCCACACGAATGGAGTTCAAGGCTAAGAGCAGCATTATGTTCTACCACTCAACACGCAACTCCTCCGGAATTCGGCGGAAAGTGGGAAACGGAAGTGTCTTAATGGGATTGAAATGCCTTTACTCTAGATTCCCAGGTTTCCTCTGCCGACTGACGTAATTTTGACAGCAGATTTAGTGGTTTATTTAAAATTATTATTAACGTGTAGTAATATAAAAAGCATGAGGATCCCCTAGGCGAAAGAGGTATGTAGAGACCGTAGCGTTTGGCGCTCCTTTACGCTCTGACGGTAGTCAGAGAGAACGGCTAGCTAACCGCTAGGGATAAAGAAAGGAGCTATGTATGTAGGTATGTATGTGTAGCAATATAACCTATACGTTTTTCTATAAATTGACTATCAAACACTACAATAATTTGTCGTTCGATACCAGTACTTCCTGAGATTAGTGCATCCAATCAAACAAACTCTTCATCCTCATAATATTAGTATAGGTATATAATTTACCTTACACACCAACATAAAATGACCCAATTACAAGTAGCTAAGTATTCTAATTACAGAACTTAGACCAATCACTCTCGAGGCTCGTGCCGTCCACGATCCACGTTGATTGTAGTTATAGTCACGCAATTCCATCGTGTTAGTAACTTCAAAAGTATAGTAGACAGTTGTAGATTCCTGTTTATATGTATTTTTCTGTTGTTTGTTTAGACTAGGTTTTTTTTATGAGGCTTCGCCCGCGTGGTCAAATCGAATTAACTGAGAATTGTGAGACATATTCTAAGTGCCCGAAGTAATTCTGTCCTGAGATACTTTACGTGTTGTGATATAAATAGAATGTCTGGCATCCCTTTTTTAAATTTCACATAAACAATTTTTTCAGCTTTATTTATATTAGAATAGATCGATGGAGGACTGATTTTGTGATGAGTGAGGGTTCAAATCCAATTCGTCCAAATGCAAGTGCAAAAGCATAAATGCAAACATAAAAATTCCAAATAAAAACAGAAAACGGAGAACGGATGGCCTTAGCATTAATTTCACTCTGGCTATTCTAAAAAAAAATGGGCAACAATAATTCTCCTAACAAATTTGATTAGAAACAGTCACGACGTCTTCCATGACAAGAAATCGTAATATTGACATAAATAAAGCTTTACGAACCGTAAACGTAAAGCAAGTTAAAGCAAATGAAACGTGATCCTTGTAGTAATAGAAATAATATTATTTGTACACGTAACTTTAGGGTGATGTGCATTTTACCATGCAAAGAGGGATACCGAATGAAAATTATCAAAAAATCTTTCTCCTGCTTAACGCTCTATTCCCCATATATAGAGCCTTTTATCAAACTCCGTAAACGACCCTAGTCGTCTTTAGTAAAATACATATCAGCTTCATGCTGTATCCTGCACACAGCAGGGTAGGCAGAGGGAACCTGGTGTTAAGACATTCCTTTCCTCATTTTCCGCCGAATTTTATAAGTTTGCGTTGGGTTTTTACCTTGGTGTCAGAGCGAAGAAATGAAAATATAAATTTAAATAAATATTTAATTTCCTCGAGTGGAGATCGAACACACAACCGTCATGGTATAGTCACACCCTTGTGCCCCTGCGCCAAGACGGCCTACGACCCTACTCGATTTTAGTAAAATGTATATAAAAAAAAATTATAAAGTCGATAAGTGCATTTCCTAATAATCTACAAAATTTATCGTGAAAACGTCAAATTATAAATCTAACGGTACATTTCTAAGACCTTTATCAGGATATAACAGGCTATTATACGCGAGTGGCGGGTCAAGTGGTTAATCGCCTAGAACACTTTACGAACGCAGCTCCACTTTATTCTTACTATTTGATAGAAAATAATATAGGTTTAGGTATCAGTTTAAGTTATTCTATCAGATCTGAGATCATTCTTTTTCCCGTAGCGGGATAGCGAGTGTTTGTGTTTAGAAATTCCGTTCGTATTTCCGTTATTTTTTTAAATTTAGTCATTGCATGTTTAGTTGGTGAATTCAAATGAGTTACAATTATTATTTTGTAATAGTTGTTATGTGTAATGTAATGTTTATCCCTCATTTGTCCCTAGAACTTGATTACGTGGCGAATTTCATACAAAATTCAGCAAAAAAAAATCAGGCAATTATCTTTTAATTGTTAACTTAGAAGCTTGATTTCTGTGCACTAAGGTAACTTAGATCGTAATATTCACTATTAATATCAGCTCCAGTTCTGATACCTCAAATCATCCTCCAGATAAATGTTCGTGGCAGACGGATGACAAAGTGATCCAATAAGGGTTTCATTTTTGCATTTTACGGAACCCTAAGAAACAAAACTAACTTCAGAACTGTGCTCAAACTCTAACAAAAACTACAAGATAGAAATAGAAATTATTATTTTAGTCACTACAAAATAAAGAAATTTAAAGAAAAAGTAACGAAATTATTGATAGGTGTAATAATACTTATTTTATATTTAAAACTAGTGGACCCGGACGCGGCTACGCCTGCTTGAACTATAAGAATATTTTCGCGTCGGTCATACTCATACTATGCCGCCCGAAGGCTAAGTCATTTCGAATCAGTGACATCTCCTTAATTATTTATCAAACTTCATAAGGATGAATATCAAAATGTCGCGGTAACGGTTGCGTAGCGACGCGACGGTTGTTATGAACATGGCAGAATAAATTGCATGTCAAATTAGAAAGTACTTTAAAATATATTAGTTTATATGTGTAATGTTATATTATATAGCCTATAGCACTTCTGAAGAATGCAGCTTTTATACAAAACAAAAACAATGTAAATCAGACCAGTAGATCCAGAGATCTTAGCGTTCAAACAAACAAACAAACAAACAAACAAACAAACAAACAAACAAACTCTTCCGCTTTATTATATTAGTATAGATATATAATTGACTACTTTTAGAACTTGTTGGTTTCATATATACGAGTATATCTTTTGTAACAATTTTCTTAAAGAAATAGCCAATTTTCTTTAAATGAGTTTAAGAACCTAATAAACTCATTATTTCAGCTTGTTAAGTTGCACGCGATGCTCTTAATTGTTTTATAATTATTCTTAAGGATCCATTGTACCTAAGAAGTTTTAAAAAGTAAACAGGTTACTGAGAAAGTAAGAGATTAATTTTTTTACCAATAATAGTTGTCGTGATTTTTTGAATGTCAATTACTTTATTCATCATGTAGCAGGATAAACAAAGGAAGAGTAAGGACACTTCATTTCCACTTCCCACCACTTTACTCCCACCAGTGGAGATCGAACCCACAAGTGTCATATTTACAGTTAGACACTGTGCCGTTGTGCTATGACAGTATTTAAATATATTTTTTCATTATCTCGTACACCGATGTTTCATACACCGATACATGATAGGCAAAGGGAACTTGGAAACTTAAGTCCGTTAATCTCTTATTAGTTTCACCGTTATTAGTTCCCATTAAGACATTTCCACTTTGGCGCGGCGCTTGTAGTGTTGAGGTAAAAAACCCGGAGTTGACTTCCTCCACTCAATACGCAGTGTTTATAGAATTCGGCGGAAAGTGGGGAACGGAGTGCCTTAACACTAGGTCTATCCTAAGTGCGCGGGAAACAGCGTGAAGCTGATTTAAACATCTTTATTTGCAATTGCCACCATCAATACACAAAGAAAAGTCAAAAGTAACCAAGCGTCAAGTTTCATATTACCACGACGATTAACTCGTAATGGAACGGGGAGGGAACCATTTATTAGAGGTTCCAGCTCGTGGCCGAATCAAATGCATCAATCTTGATTGAAAGAGCTTCTCTTAGTTGCATGCTGTAGATGGTGGGAATAATTAGGTTCTCGTATATATTATTACATATTAATATAGTTTTTTTTAAGCATATACTAGCTATTGTTTTACAATTATTATATTTTTTTTAAATCTTCCTTCAGAAATATCTCCGAGATTCCCCCTTTGGCGCAGTGGCACGGTAAGGCGACTGTAAGCGCAATAATTACGAGTTTGTTTCCTATATCAGGACTGAGATTTTATATATTATTTTCATTTCTTCCACGAGATAAAGTGCAGCGGTGAGAGTCCCGCCATTCTACATACAATGCTTTATGCACATACAATTCACGGAAAGTGAGGGACAGAAGTATCTCGATGGATAACGGAGTGTCTTAACAGTACATGGTTCCCAGGTTCCCTCTGCCTACCCTGCTATGAAGAAAACCTTTTAAGCTCCTATAGAAATTGCAATAAATATTCCATTTAACAATAAATTTCTTTAGTACTTTCTCTCATCATAAAAAATGTATTATCTGGCTATAACTTTTTATGAAAAGTATAAGTGAAATACACCAAAGCTATTAATAATAATAAAGTTAAATATGGATGCTTAAAAATATATACAGATTTTTAGGTGGCGTGGGTGCGAAGCCAGTATTAAATATTTCCAAATGGCTTCCCGTCCGGTCGACGGCCGCAAGCCGAGGTTCGAGTCTCGTAGGGGGCGCTCTTACAGTCGTCGTCATCCTCACAAGCAGCCACACAGTGCTTGCATTTCTTCATGGGCACAGTCCCCTTTTTCCTCGCCCCCCCCCCCCCAGTGTCGCAGTAAAAGCCAATAGGGGCTTACCTAACAGCATTAACCTCATGATCGAAAATTTGTACTGTAGCTTTATATACATTACCCGTCAGCTATCAGAATCCCGTACTGTAATATAAAATTTTATATAAATTTTGTTTATCATACCATTATATCCAAAAGAAAAGCTCTTTTAAAAGCTTTGAACAAAGTAAGTAAGTGTCTATTAAATTGAACTCCAAAGGTGTTTGCGAAAATAATGATAGGTTAAACCTTTTAACTACCGCTCTAAGCTCATTTACTTCTATGGTGTTGACTTACCCTCAGTAATAAAAGTTTACGGCAACATTTACCTTTAAGCTTCGATTTGTATCAAATATTTCATGTTATATTTTGTTTTATTAGATAATTTGGGGAATTAAACAGTAAATACAACTAGGTATTGGTATTTATTAACAAAATTATAACAAAAAATAAACTACTAATATAAATTTGTAATATATTTTTTCTATGAAATATCTGTAACTTTACACTTTTAGGTTTTCTTCCTTTATATGTTTGATAAGTTCTAACTTCGAGCCAACTTTTATATAATGACTAAGAAGCTTAATTTTTCTGTGCTTCAGGGGGTCAGAGTTCTGAATATTTCATTTTAATTTCAGATGTTTTAAGAAGATCTTCACTGTTACGATAGGTTGTGGGCTCGATTCGGTGGAAGAAATAAGATATTTTCATTTTCTCGCTCTACCAACGAGGCAAAGCTAGCTAGCGAGCTTGATTATAATCATCAATATTCAATTATTTCATTAATTAAATTTTAATGTCATCATCCATTTCATTGTCTATTCATTTTAAAAATTCATTACTACTCTAAGCAGTAATTAGAAAACAATTAAGAACATCGCGTGCCAAAATGTTTGCTGGAATATTGCAATTTGGTTTTGGCAGTGCTCGTTAAAACTTCGAAATATTGCAGATATGACATGTGTATTTAGACGCTTACAACAATAATAAATAAGTATTCTGCAAATAGTAGGGTAGGCATAGGGAACCTGGGAACCTAGTTCTAAGAAAATCCGTTTCCATTTAGGCATTCACCATTCTCCACGGAGGTATTGCGTGTTGAGTGGCGGATCTCAAAGTCTAAATTTTTGCCTGAGCGAAGAAATGAAAATATTAATAAATAATAACACGTTAAAGTGGGGATCGAACCCACAAACGTCCCGTTATAGTCACAATCTTGTGTCCCTGAACCATGACGTCCTCTATTTATAGAAACACCACACCATGTAGACTACGCGTGTTGCTTAGCAGTGAGGCACGTGAGCTACAATCGATAACAACGTGATCGAACTTCGCCTTACCCTTATCCATACAATATGTATGGCAAATGTCTTAAATTTAAATATTAACTAAGTTTCGGGCTCTATCCCGCATATAGCTTTGTAAACGTAAGAACTTATTGATAAGATATTCCATTCGCTATATTCACTACTATGTTTCGAGACATTGTGTATTTAATGGCGGAATTCAACGCCACGTTTATTGTTTTTAACAAAACGAGGAAATTAATTAATTATTCCTCCGTATGAGAATCGAAACCACAAGAAGATAAAACTGTAATTGTATTTTATGTCTTCTACGGTAATAGTACAAAATAGTTACATTTTATCTATTTAACATAAATTTGAATTGTCTTACGGAACGGAAGTATGTTATCCTTGCTGAGAATCGAACCTAAAACCAGCGATGGTAGTTAGATACTTCCTAAACACTCCCTGATAGCTTTCTGAAATGTCATTTGTTCATAAATTATTTAGTTAATATGTCAAATCAATCTTGACCTTTACCTTAGGTTCTGACATTTAAATAATAATAGACTATTTGCGTTACTTAAATATAGGCTTCTTTAGAGTCTATTTATACCGACTTTGAAAAAGAAGGAGGCAATACGACTGTGTGTTATTTTTAATGTACTTGTATATAAGTCTCATGTATTTAAATAATTATATTATGAACTAATTATACAAAATTTTTAAATAAACAAATTAAAGAAGCATTTCAATTTTATTTCAACTATTAATCTCCACACATATTTGTTTATATGAACGATATCACTAAAATATCAATTCTGTGAACCGTCCTGTCGAATAGCTTGTCACTCAGGACAGTACTTAGCCGATAGCCAAATGGGATTATCGTGATTTTATATATCGTTAGCTCTATTGACAGCCTGTCTAGAATCTAGCTCGAAGCTTAGTTGTAGGCTTTGATCATTTGTCATATGGAAATGTGTACTGAAATGTATTAATAAAGTATTTATGGAAGTTTTTTTTTAATAATAAAAATAGCTTCATTTAGCAGGGGAACCGGAGAGATTCCGTTGAAGACTTTTCAAAACATTCTGTTATGAGTGGTGGAACTCAATGCTGTGTTTTCTCTATATAGAGCGAGAAAATTTAAATAATTTTAACATAATCTTTCTCCTCAGTGGGGATTGAGTGGTCGCCAGTGCCCCTGTCATGACAGGCCTCATATAAAATAAAAAACATACCAAATAAAAACACTTAATTACATTTAAATAACTAATTTCCTCAATAGATGAGACGTTAACTATCTGAAGATGTCATTATCATTCAAAGGCATTCGATGTTCTCAGTTCCTGCGGCGAATCCATTTTTCCTCTCAGAACCATCTCTACAGAACAAAGGAGTGCCGATTACCGGAGCTAATGACGAGGCGATTATATTCTTATACTTGTAATAAAATGCTATGAAAGTTGATGGTTTATTTTATAACGCTTTTAACCGACTTTAAAAAAAGGAGGAGGCTCTCAATTCGTCGGATTTTTTTATATGTATGTTCAGCGATTATTCCAAGACGCCTGAGTCGATTGGATATTTCTGTTTTTGTTTGAAAAATTATCTCAGGTGGTCCCATGGCCCATAACTATGTTGAGACGTGATGATGGGATCCTGGAGAAATCGGGGGCACTCTTTAAATTTCATAAGCACACTTAAAATAATTTGAGTATTTTATTATGACTCGTGTTTGCTTTCAGAAAGGACAATTCGATAACTTGGAGCTAATGATGAAGGCCATTAGATGGATTACAGTATAAGTAGGTCATTACAATTATATATAGTTGTATAGTTTTTTATAAGTAGTATAGTTAAAACTGGCGAACCACGGTTTACATTTCTTCAGGAATGAGATTCCTCAATCGTTGCATCCAACTTCAAAGAGGGTGTTCTCATTTTCAACGGACTTTAAAAAAGGGAGGTTCTTAATCCACCTGAATATTTCTTTTTACCTACCTGGATTTCCCTTACATTATGTGAAAAACACTTATACGATATTCAGTTAAATCAGGCTACTCGTAAGTTATGCATTAGGTACTTAACTTCTATCTTTATTAGGTCTATCGTGTTTGCTTCTAGGCTTCATTAAGGACCTAAGATTAATAAATATTGCAAAAGTGATAAAGTTAATAATCTTGTTAGTGAAATGCGATACTTTTGATTATCAATGTTTGAACATTTTCATATTTTTTTTATTGAAACCGTCTTGGCCCAGCGGCACAACGTCTTACAGTAAATGTGACGGTTGTGGATTCGATTTTCATTCAGAGAAACATTTTGTTTTAATATCTTTGCTCTGGTAACAAGACAAAACTCGGCGCTGAGTTATTCAGTACAATGTCTTGAAAATTTGTTAGAAGGAGAGTAACGGAATCTCTTAAATTCCGAGACTTCCTTTGCTTATTAAAGGTGTGAAGCTTGTTTTTAATATTCTTTTAAGAAATAAAACTCATGCTACATTCACAGCTACGGACTTCTATGTTCTAACCCCCACTGATTTATAAAGCTTAAGCCATTACCTTACAATTTATTGTACTATAAATTTAAATTTAAGATCGTTTACATTCACTAAAACTTTGGATATTAAAAGTAAATAGACCACCCTGAGTGAGGAATTATAATATATTAACATTTACTATGTATATTTCATTTCACTTGTAGCTGCTATCTTGATAAAATCGGAAAGAATTTATAGTTGTACCTTTGTTTAGTTAGACCAAGTGCGGCGTTAAGTTTCACCATTAACCACGTGATGTTTTAAAATGAAATGGCTTATCAGACAGATTAACAGTACCGCCAACCAGCACACAAATGTTAAATTACGAGAAATGTAACTGACATAACACTATGTTCTCTTTGCCTATGTATAAAAAAATAATATTTATTAAATTTCGTCTAAGCTACGTGACTGGCCGCAGGGTAGGTTTTCAAGTCCATTTACCTTGTCTGCCCATGATTTAGGGGCAAATGCGTATTTCCCCTTGCTACTTGCCCGCCTTTCAGTTTTTGGGCGGGCGAGATTTTTTGGTATATTTAACACGAATTCTTAATTTAGACGTTCTCTTAAGCGTTGTTTCATTTAATTAAACTGAAAAAGCTAGAACAGATGTAATTTTTCGACTTAATTTTCTTGTTTGTTATGAAAATATATTATGTAGTACAAGGCCACTGGGGCTCAGTGGAACATCATCTTACTGTAAGCTTGACGGTTGTGTTTATAACAAACCCTTAACAAAACCCTATAAAAACAAGCTTTCTAGATTTTTCCATCATGTATTATATTTTACAAATCAAACTCTTTCATTTGATGTCTATATTAAATGGGTTGTTCAGAAACTTGTAAACTGTCTTCTTGTAGCCATTTTGTATTAACGACAATATTGATTATATATAATTTCATTGTCATCAAAACTAAAGACGTTATGTAAATTTCAGCTCAATAAGACACTGGGAGTAGGTCAAATTGCAACATTTCACATATACTAACACATACATATATTGAAAGGGTAAGTCAGAAACTTTAAAAAAACCCGCCAAACAAAAGGTGAATTTGTAAAGCTTCAAAATTGTTATCATTTATGAATAACAAAAATAAATTTGTAAAATGTATTATTCCTTTTGTGTAATAAAATATACCATATTCAGCGTAACGCCGTTTGACGTTAAAAAAATGTAAATGAAATAAATAATAATAAAATAAATAAAGAAAGCAAAAAGAGATAAAATATAAGATCTCACGTTAAATGGGGTCGTCGCTAGTACATTATTTTCTTGGCTTGTGGCTGCTAAAATAGCGAGTGCATATTTTTTTTTATTTATTTAAAAACATATGAGAGCGGCGTGTCTAGGTGGCACAAGGGTGTGACTGTAAACACGACGGTTGCAGGTTCAATTCCCAGAGACGGATTTTTTCTTTTACCGTTTACTACTGATCGAGTTGAGTATGACACAGCCGCCTCTGACTACGAAGCGATGGTTGCGGATTCGATTAACACCTGGGGGAATTACTTATTCTTATATTATTTTTACATTACTACTCCGGTACACAATGTTCTACGTTCAATTCTGCCAGTTTACTTGGAATGTTTCGCTCTTTTTTAGATTTCTAGTTAAAGGTGGCTTAGTCGTTTCAAATTTGCTTATGTACAGAAAGGAGTTCGGGTAAGGGAGGCGAGGCCCCTTGAGCCTACATTTGTCTCACAAGTCCCAGGAACTGCTCTGAGCCGCAGTGTTCATACATTGACTGCCTTACCAGTATGCCTCAGTAGTTTCTTCTCCTCTCAACGTAGTGGCCCCAACCACAGCGGAGAAAACACAAAGGAACAAACAAGCAGTACATTTTCGCCGTCAAAACAACTCTTATAATATAAATTGTATTATTCCATTTCGCGAGACGTTATGGTGTTTTCGTATAAAGTAGATATGTATGTATGTGCTTTAAGGGACTTCAGTGACAAAAATGATAGAATGAATGACAAAAATAACATGAGCTAGTTCATTTTTATTTTGTATTTATATGAAATTCTGAAGGCACTGTGGCGCATCAGCACATTCCCACTTCTGGGGAGTGACTTATTTATATTTTCTGGCTCTGATAACAAAAACAAAACGCGGCGTTAAGTCCTACCAAGCAAAATGTAATGTCTTAAATGGAGAGTCGAGTGTCTTAAATTTCTTCCGTCACGAAGGTTTGCGGGAAATAAAGTGAAGCTGATTTCAAAACGCAAAATATAGGTTTTTCTAAGAAAAAGAAAATAATATTCATAATTGCATTTAATGTAACAAAACATGAAACTACTAATATAACCAATTTTAAATACATCAAACACAAACAGTATGAACTAACAAAGTTATAAAAATACCACTTTTGTAGCAATCCCCGTGAGAAAAACTAAATTTACTTCGAACATGTAACTCTACCGTCTAATCAAATTGCGAACTTTAAACTCTACCAAACTAAAATAGGCTCTTTTTTCCTATAAATTCACTAAAAACATGTGTGATACGTGAAAATTAAAACTGCCGAGTGTAATGTTCGAGGGTCACGCGAAAGGTGAAATGGGGTCGAAATTTTAACTAGCAACCGTTTATGGTGATTTTATAGCTTTTTTGTAAACATATCGAAATTTATGGTGTCAGGGTTAGGGGGGTTTTAATCATCTGTTACAGTGTATATTTATGTCGTAAATTTAGTTTTATTAAGCAGATACGACTTTGTTGGGCGGGTACAATGAAAATTAGGAAAAATGTAATTTGATTATAAATAATGATAGCATTGTAAGTAGTTAAAATTTTACTTAACTTTCTAAGAATATTTAATTTAGTTTGGAGGATTTTTATTTACCTTTTGATTTGTTTCTGCCCTACAGAGAAATTTCGTGATTGATTGTCGTTTTTTCTTCTAGCAAACTAAAAAATGAAAATAATCCATCCCCCAAATGGGAGTCGAACTTACAACCGCTTCTACAGTGAATGCTAAATAACAGCCTCATATGGCAAGAAATATAGCGTTGGAGGCGGATAAGAATTTAAACCTTTTAAAAATATAAGTATAAAATGAGGCTGTCTTGGAATCCGAAAAAGAACGAGGCTGTCGTGACGTAACTGCATAGCCTGACTGTTATCGCGACAGGGAAGCAATTTCCCCACTCGGGGATGGATATTTTTAATGTCCTCGTTCTGGTGACATAACAAAGCAGGGTAGAGTTCCGCCACTTAACACAATGTTTCAAATATTTTTTTTTAACATCAAATATTAAGTTTCTTCTGCTATATGCGGAATAGAGCATTAAACTAAATATTTATATATTGAAAAACTTCTTCTTCTTCGAAAATATAACCTTATGGGATCAGAATGATGGTAAAAGTGCAATAAGACAAACTAACAATAACCTATGTACCTACACTAACAATATTAGTTTAGACTGTAACATCGGTCGGTTTAGTTTATGAACCATTTTATTACAACAGAATAAAATTCAATCGTAGGCAGTCGCGACATATGTTCGAAAGGGCAGGGAAAGGGCAGGCGTGCTTGAAGTGACACCACTAGGGGAGTTATAAATTGAATTATTGAATATTGTTGTTGGAATTTTTAAGATTTAATACGATTTGAAAGATATAATTTATATAACTTTATACATTCTGTGGAATAATCAAGGCACATAAAACTATTTTTTTTCATCTCTACATCTAGTGTTAAGGCACTCCATTCTCCACTTTTGGTCAAATTTTCAAGGTTTTAAGTATGTCGTTGTTTCTATTATGCTTTAAGTAGCAAATCAAGGCCACGCTAAGTCTTGCCAGAGCGAAAAAATCTAAATTACTTAAATCACTATTCCAAATGAACCCACCACCATCCTAATTAAAGTCCTTATAAATTTCAAATATTATGTTCTTTTTTTTCTATAATAAATAAATAGCTATATTTAAATAAATATACTTTATTTCAATATAAATAAATACACTTCAACAAAAGTCAGTAGTAGAATTCCAGTAAAGTAAGAAAATAGAATGCGTCATACCATCCGATAGCCTGTAGCGTTTTCTAACAGCAATACAATCACTTGAACGCTATTGAAACTTAGATGGATTATTCTCTGTATAGTATATTTTTAAAAGTTATAAAGGTTGCCTTGGGAAATATATTATTTACACTGGAAGTAAATAAGAAATAAATTGTTTTGACTATTTTTTTTTATTTAGAAAATGGGAAACGGGGAACTTAAAACTAGATTCCCAGGTTCCCTCTGACTATTCTGCTATACGTGGTACACAGCGTGAAGTTAACAAAAGAAAGGCACGTAAAGATAAGACGAAACGATAAGCAATAACCTGAAGACGTTTCCCCGAATAGGAATCGAACCAACGATCATCGCGTTAGATATATCTTTATAAAAGAATACATCAAGAACATCGCTATTACTTTTATCGTTGCTACTGTTGATCTAACTTCAAAACAATAAAACAAACGTAAATCAAATGCAAAGAGAAATAAAATATCATGGTAAAGTTTGATGCCATCGTCGAACAGCTGGGAAATGTGTCCTTTTAAACTCTATGATCATAAGTTTGATTCTGGGTACGGTAAATTAAAATGGGTCATACGGCGTTAAGCTCTGCGAATAGAAAATGTATCAAAGGTAGTCGGAAATAAAGACTGAAGTGACATGCTAACGTTTTTAGTATTGCCTATGATGCTATAAATATGTGAAGATAAAAAACAAATTTAGTATCCAAGAGGTTCAAGTTCGATTCCCTATCCCTTTAAAATTCCTCATTACATATTATTTGAATATGAGTACAACTAATAAATTTAAAATTTATATCTAAAATAGCCGATTAGTTTATTATTGTTCATAGAAAACAATTCACTCATACATTCTAATTAGGCATACAAACTGCTAGTGATTAAAAAACCCACCCATCCATAGTATGGTCAGGAGGTACACGCAAAAACAAAATAAAAGTGAACTCGTTAGAAGTTGTTAAATACGTTCGTAAATCGTCGTTTTGGTGTTGAAGAGACACAACCCACATATTTGAAATATAAAGACAATTTATACTGATCAGCTTCATGATGTATACCGATACAGGGTAAGCAGAGGGAACCTAGTGTTAAGATACTCCGTTTCCCACTTTCCGCCGAATTCTGGAGACATTGCGTGTTGCGTAGAGTTGAGTTGCTTTTTCACTTTCTAGTTTATTGTTCCAAAACTTCTAATATACGGGTTGACTCTCTTTACCACTAAAACGATTGAAATTTCAAAGTCGTAGGTACTAAATTCACGATAATATAGCTTATCAGGCCGATCTTTTACATCGATCCGGATTTCTCTTTATATAGCGTCATGCTCGCTACGCATTTTTGCGTTCCTGCCTATAAAATTGAAACTAAAATAAACTTATATTGTATGGCCAATTTTTGTATGATTTATGGTTATGGTGGCTTTTAGGAGCGAGGTGTAGGTGTAAGGTTATGATTTAATTGAACTAGATTTTTTTGTACGATATTAAGATTATGAGTGGGAGAGATTTTGTTATGAAAATGAAATAAAAATCTTTATATGTTGCAGCATATTTAAGAGTACGTAGAAAGATCCTAATGTTAGGGCACTCTGTTCCTTGTTTTCCGCTCAATTTTTTAGAAATGGAAATACTTTATTTCTCCAAGTGGGAATAAAATCCACAACCGTTTCGTATTCAGTTAGACGAAATAGGGGAGCGATTTTCCTATTTTCCTTTTTTTACTTTAACGCACATAACAGAACCTGTGAACCTAGTGTTAAGTCATTTCTTTTCCCAATTTGAAAATATTATATATTTCATTCCACCAAGTAGAAATCGAAGTCACAACCGTTGTGCTTACAATCACACCCTTGTGTCCCTGTGACACGACGGCTTCTATTATATTAGTTTACATTTTCTATAGAAATAAATGCAATTTTTTAAACAAATGTAACTTCCCATCTAAAAATGTAAATTACATATCGAGAAGCAAACAACGATATATCCTGCATAACTGTGGCAGCCGTGGCGTGGCAGCGTGAATCTGTTTTCTACCGATTTGTCTCTGAAACGGTGCGAATCACTGCTGGGCCACTGCCAAATGTGCAATTTGTACAAATTCATCCATACAATCCATCCCAATCCTATTTTCTTAAAAATAAAGCTTAAATTTCTACAAAAAGTTGTAAAATAATTTTGTGAGCCTGTAACTTAAATCTCACTGGTCTCCAAGGCTAGTGGCAGACTGAGTCAAGTATCGTGATCCTTCTATGAAAATAATATTTTATTTGTATAATAATAGTGTACTCTGGTGTTATTAGGTGCCTTTATTGCTATTAATGTAGATTAATTTGCTTTTGCAGTGCAGCAAAAATGGGCGTACTATAAAATGTTGTTAAAATTAATAAAAAATGTTAAGATGTATGTAGTTATATTTGTTTCTTCAGCGCCTTCAGAAAAAAAAACAGAAAGAGCTTGAGGTCAGTGATGGTGATGAAATAAAAGTGATGCTCTCCGTTTTCTGTTTACTACTGAAAAAAACCTTTACTAAAAGAACTCAAATTAGTTTATTCATAAGAATTCCTAACATTTTTCTGCAGGAACCATCTAAATTAAAAGAGCAGAGAAGAGAAACGTAAAGTAGATCTAGACAGTATAAATGAATAAATCATACTACAAAATGAATATCTGATATGATTTTGATGTTTGTACAGTTGAGAGTCCTCATTATTTATTCCCGAGGTAATTTGAATGGATTTAGGATTAGAAACAGGGGTCGATAGAAATGTGTTGAATAAATTATTATAATCTATAATGCATATTTGTGATGGACACGAATGTTGTCCTATTAGTTATTATTTTTGTTTATTTTTTAGCTTTCGGGTGTATCTCATATTACTCATGAAATAAAATGAAAGAGATTTTGGTTTTTTCATTTTTAAAATATTAACTAAAATACCGTCATGATGCAGCGGCGTGGCGTCCGACTGCAACTTCGACGGTGTGGGTTCAATTTCTGTTAGGGAAAATGAGTTACTTTTAGAGGAATTTAGACCTGCAGCTATTGTTCTCCTAATGCTTTTGAGAAAAGAATTCGTCTAATATTTTATTTAAATAAAGACTATAGTATACAATAATTGAAATATATTTTTTTTCATGACTTTTCAGATAGTTTTAAAAAGAACTATACAACAGCTTGCAATGAAACACGACTCTGTAACCTGAGCCAATATTATTTTTTTTAAACTTCCAGTAGAAGCAGAACTACAGCCAATTGATTTGGAATTTAATATCCTAGTACTAAAGTTTAAAACTTTTATTTTCACGCCTTTTCTGAAATCGGGTTGAAAATCTTTACTTTTCGAGCGGAAAGGTTCACATTTTTCACAATTACTTGGACGTTTTCACGTTAATCCATCTTCTTTGTCTCACGTTTAGATTTCATTTGTGAAACAAATTGCGACATTGGCTTCTTTAATGTAATCAAATTGAATGAAAGTATTATTGAAAGAATTGTATATTTTAAAATTATAGTCATTATAGTCATTTTGTAGACGTCACGTCACTATAATTGTGGGTTCGATTCCCATTTGGGGGAAGGTATTATTTCCCTTCTCTGGCGTAAAGTTCCTGCGGCGTTGAGTTCCGCTACTACTGATTATATACTACTGATACACAATATGTTAAATTCTTGAGTAAAGTTGATAAGGAAAGGTATTCAAATAGAAAAAGATAAATGTTTTTTCATTCTGGGCTTAACGTATTGGAGGTAAAATAAAATTTGTCAATAAAATAAAAGAAGCAATAATTGTATTACCTTCTCTGACTTCAAACCGTATCTCTAGTATATTTGTAAGTAGTTTTTACTTTTCTTGTATGTACAGTCGTGAAGGAACTTATTATTTTGAATTTATATTCTCATTCATATCCATTCATTCACGTACATAATACTCCATATAAAAAGTTAATATAATAGCAGAGCTGCCCCAAAAACCTTGTTAAAACCCTAGATAGCTAAGAGAGCTGAATGAAATACATGTATCTGTACTAATTCCATTGTTTATATGCATGAAGCGAATCTCTCTACATTTGTTTATCTCGTCCGGGACTTGCCGTACTCTTTTAATGGCCGTGATATGAGAGCAAATTAAAGTTATGCTTTTTGAGTAAATATGTCACTGCCTTTTATTAGCCGACTGCGGCAAAGCCCGAAAGAAGGATTATGTTTTTAACGCGTATTTATGTATGTCCGTTCCTTTGTTCCCATGTAACTGTTGAACCAATGAACCGATTTTGGTAAGTGATATGTCGTTGGATTTGTCTTGATACTGCGAGTTAGCGGATATATTAATTTAATTTAATTTAATTTATACAGTCGGGTTTTTATAATTTAATTGCTTAGTGATGCATTTCTCTTACCTTTTAAAAAAAATACAGTGAGACTAATGGTTAACCCCGCCAAATGGTTAACGCAATGATTATAGGTTCGGGGTGCTATGTCGGTTACCTCCTCGTGGAGCACCCTGGGCAACGGGACGGGCAGCAGCATCACAGTGGTGGTGTTGCTGCTCGTCGCGGNGTCCTGCGGACGGATGGTCTGCGTAAAAGCATTTCCCAGCGTCAAAAAAAAAAAAAAAAAAAAAAAAAAAAAAAATGATTATAGGTTCGATTTCTTTTCCACGTTCTCGTTATAAGAATAGGCAGAGGGACGTTAGTACCTTATACTTTGTTTTATGTTTTCGCTTTTAAGATATGTAGAGTAACGGAACACTGCGCTTTTTACGTAAGCTTTACTATAATTTAGCATTATTCATTGAAAAACTCCCACCATAATATAATAAAGAATTCAACACCAACTTTTATGGAAAAATAATTACACTTTTCTAATGGAACATTCCCTAAGTAGGATAAATCATTTAATTAAATTTGTTCGACTACAGCGATTTATAATTTTCAAGTTTATTTCGTTAGACTAATTAATATGCGTCTCGACCTGCGAACTTCCAAACCTTTCAAATATTTGGATGATTTTGAAGACGTTTAAAAATTTATGCTTATTGAGAAGTCTTCTAGGTCGGTGGTACAGCGGCACAAGGGAGACAAGGCTGTAAATGCAACAGTTTGTGTGTTCGACTCCCACTCGAGGAGATGAAATATTTCAAAAATGTTCTTTGTTCGTGTCATGTGGAACTTACAATCAAAGCTTTGCTTTGTTTTGTCATTTACGCTATCCTAAAGCACCACAATGGCATAAAAATATTTACTAAAACATCATAAAAAACATAATCTAAATCTAAAAACTTATGACACACCCCATAACCCATTATGCACTACTTTATTCACCCCCTACCTACATAAATATAAGTGCACAAAATTAAATAAGCCGCACGTTTTGTATGTCACATTACGTGGCCCATCCGCATTTCCTAATTATACGGTTAATATTCATGAGACGAGTGAATCCCAGCTTGTTTATCTCGTTTACGTAGAGTTGGCGGTCAAAAAGTTGAATTTCTACTTAAATTTATACTCAACCGAAATTACACTTTTAATTATATTATGAATGCTCTTTTTTTGGTGTTTTTTTTTTCGTTCAGTTGGAAAGAAGAGGTATTGCATATGAATTTTGTATGTTCAATTTTTGTTTTTTGTATAGTAATTTCGTAAAATATTTAGTAGAGTTAATATTTAGAAGAAATATATCTGCGGTCTGATAACAAGACAAATAATATTAATAAGAATAATATTTCTATTATTTTAATTTTATCACTCTGGTATTTAAAATGTAGCGTTAAGTTCCGCTATTCAATTGCAATGTCTCAATAATTAGGCGTAAAATGACAAACAGAATATCTTAATTCTAGGTTTAAGTATAGCTTGAAGTTAGAGAAAATAATAATAATAATATTACTATAGTAAAAAAATAATCAACAAAATGAAAATGGCTTGCAATTCACTTTAACTAATTTTATTCTTTTAGCGTTTATCAAAATGGAAATGTTGACACGCCAACAGCTAATAGTAGCTATTACGTTTCGGGTTACATAAAACTATTTAGAATAATTTCGACTCTATGTATTTTAGAATAGAATTTTCTTCCTCAGCTTTAACTTTTTAGGTCGATCACAAACATGACAGCAAAATGTTTGGACTGATTTTGTGTACAAAAGAAATTTACTTAGATTTTTCTTTTGTTTCGTCTTTAAATCGCAATCGTAAACTATGGTTGCAGTCATTAAAGTATTTTATAGAATTTTGCCTGACATACAAAAATTCATCATAAGTGGCCCTATTATGTATCCCTATTCGCCACTTAGAGAGCTATTATTAAATTACCTCTAACTTCACATGATTTATCTCTGATCTTCCTGATTATGAGCCTCTGATTTTATCAGGTTACACTGGGAGAACTTGAGAGAGAGTCGAGACACTCCATCGCGTGACAATATATTAGGTGTTGAGTGCTACATGTTAACAACTCTAAATAACTCTAAAATCTAAATAACTCAGTGCCCTCAGTGAGTGCCAAACCAACAGTTACCCTTTATGAAGTCAAATGTTGTTCATTAAGTTTAATGCTTTTTTCCGTGACTTTCGATACTGTTCTCGAGGGTCAACTGAAGTCTTTCCCTGCCTCTTGAAAACTCACTCTTGCTTCATAAATCTCTCTAATATAAAAACAAAAATATATTGAAATGTATATAGCAAACATTCACGCCGTATGTAGCAGGATAATCAGAGGGAATCTAGTGTTAAGATACTTCGGTTCCCACTTTCCTTTTTCGAAAAATACAAGAAAAATATTTCAATTTAGCTTTCAATCAAAAAGAGTAATAAAATATATTTGATTTTATATTAAAAACTTTGAATAATAATCGTCAAGCAATAAAATATCGAAAGCAACTGTGTTATAAATCAAACAACACTTAACCATTGCACCGAATTCCAAATAAAGTTGGGACAGCGGCAAGCCCGTGTCAAGTTACAGACGAATAGCTTTTTGTGTCGCTATTATTATAATTGTATAAGTATAGAGGCCAAACGCAACGGTTTTGGGTTCAATTCTTATTTGAGGAAATAAATTGTTTTTTATCCTCAGTCTGGTAACAAGAGAAAGCGCGGTTTTGTGGAGATTTTTTTTTTAAATACAGTATAAATTACACCTACACAACTATACATTTATTAAACCGAGAAAGAGGAGCAGACGGTTCCTCCCAGATTACTTCTGCCTCCTTGCTATGTGCGAAATACAACTTGAGGCCAAAAAAAATAATTAAATTGCTCTTAATTTGGTTATATCATAGTTTGGCCACTCACTTATTACTTACAGCGCCTTCCCAAATTCCTCTCATCCAGTTCTAAACCAAAGCCAACTATTTCCAAAACTACCCCTTTGATCGGGCTTTTGGCAGCCACAATCTACGATTTCTATTAGTTTGTATAATTTAACACTTATTATTGATATTATGAATATTTTATTGTATTTTTTAAAAATAAATCTATATTTATATTTTTTATAGGTACCTATCTAAAGTTCAGGATAATAAATAGACACATTCTAAGTATTGAGTGGTGTTTATATCATAAATACACATGTAGATTTTAAAGGAAAGATAGTAAAAATTATACTTGTTCTCGTCTTATTTTTTATTTTAAAACTATCGCTTGAATAACCTCACTCTAGGGAAATCTAAAGCTGCAGTAGATACTAGATAATTCTATTAAAACAAAGATCTGTTTTAGTTTATATTTAATGTACATAGATTAAACATTTTAAAATAAGATTACAATTTTATTAAAAAAAAAAGCATTTTTCTTACTTGAAAAAAATCTGTACATTTCGAAAACATCATATACGACAAATTACTTTATTTATCCCCCAAGCGGGTATCGAACTCACTACAATTGCGTTAATAGTCGCACGTTTACGCGTCAATAATAATACCAATAAATATAATATGAAAATGTAGTGAAAATTAATCTTTATCTTATATAATATATTGAAGATTAAGACAACAAAAGCACTCCATTCAACTGCCATTTTCAATAAAGACGCCAACATATTGCGCTTATTGCAATGGAAGCTTTGTATCGTAATTCAAATATCGGATGAGGTGGCTTAACGGCGCTAAACTCTACCACTGAGCACGTAAAATCTCAAATTTGGATAGAAAGTGGGGATAGGAGTGTTTTGACACTAGATTCTCTCCACCTATCTTATTTTATCAATTTTCCACCATAACAGAGTAAGAGAATTAAAACACTTTCTATTACTTGATCAAATATAAAATGAGGTTAAATATCTGTTTAGCTATAATATATTATTTTAAAAACATTTTTTCATCATAATAATTTTCAATAAATCGATTTACACTATTTTAATTGGATAATAAAAACAATTTATTCGTATGAAGAACTATGTATTATCTGACCTCATGAATCTCAATATAAATCTAATATACGGATAGTGGTTAGAACACTTATTTGAATAATGTAGAACTCTGACTGCCAACAACGATTATATATTATTGACATTATATCGATTATAGTGAAAGCAAGTGCTTCGGACCTTTTGAAACGACGCGAAAAGGCACAAGCTTGTGTCTGCAAACATGATGATTGTGGGTTTGATTCTCACTTGGGTAAATGAAATATTTAATATTTCATACTGCTCTCTTACCAGCGCGAGGACGGCGTTGAGTTCCGCCACTTAACACTCCAGTCATATCTCCAGAAAAGGGAACAGAACTGTCTTAGTGGGAAGGGCGTGTTATAACACTAGGTTCCCAGGTTCCCTCTGCCTATCTAGTGTTAGCCGCATACAACATTAAGCTAAAACTATTGTTTTGTTGTTGTTTTCACTTGGACGGGTTAATAAGCTTTTCTGATTAACTTCAATCAAATTCAAATATTTTTTCTTGCATTTCAGCTAACTAGCAACCATAACTCGCAACTTAATTACTAAGAAGTGAGAAGGTAACGAAACACGATTTATATTGTACTCAACAGAAAGTAATTCTTGATATGTAAATGTAACGAATAATTTATTAAATAATCGCGTCTGAAAAAGCGAGGAGTTGCGTGACCTACCTTAAAAACGAACAAGCTATAAGAAATAGCGTTTTAGTTTGGATTCTGTTATAAATGAAAATCAGTTATGAAAAACTGTGTATTAATTGGAACAGTGTCCTTAAAACCAGGTTTCCCTCTGCTTACCCGGTCGGTTTTTGTTTTTTTTTTAGTAAGCTTTCTGTTATATATGATTTTAATAAAATCAGGAATGACTACTGATGAGCTACTATTACTGATAAAACTTGAAATATTTCATCAGTTGGAATATATTATATAGGTACTTCATTTATGTAAAGAATAATCTTCTCGCTAAGATTTAATTTCCGAGAAATTTGTGGACAAACATACAAATATATACAAAGTTTAACTCACGTGGTAGGAAGCGTAAATAGATCATCGTACTTAAATATTAATGATTTTCGGTGATATCACATACATATCTACATGTCAATCCGATAACATCCTTTATTTGAAGTCGGTTAATAAACCCCGGTTTAATATATTTATAATATTTTCCCCACTTAAGGCCTATAGCGGCCCTCGTGACCAGGCTCGTAGATTGGCTCTGAGTTTCCCGATAAACTACACACTTATTAACTAATTATTATACGTGATGTGGATTTTTAAGTCAAATGTTTGCTCATTTCGCTTTGACCCTGGCTTTCTTGTTTCTATTTAAAAATGTGAGTTAAGGTTTTGTATGAAGAAGAAAAATATTTTTTCAGCCTTATTGAAATTTGACATATTGTGTGTTATGTGGCGGAACTCAACGCTGTACTTTGTCTTATTAGAGCCTGAATAAAAATAACTTAAAAGTTGTTAAGCTGTTACACTGTAAATAGAGTGTCTTCCACTATGTTCCCAGATTCTATCTATCTAACCTGCTATAAACGCGATAAAGCGTGAAGCTTTAAAATATTTTCTTTTTAACAATTAGCTAGACTTACTTCAACATTACCTCTGCTTGCTACTCAAGTAATCAATAGAAGAAATAGAAATAAAATGTTTTACAACTCACAGTTTGGCCTATCTAAGGGTTGAACATCAAATGGAGCTCCGTCTTAGATCGTAAAGGGATGTTTTAAAATCTTCCCATTTCTCCTAACCCTTTATCCTGAACACTTGTTAAATCCCGTTAAATATTTAAAAAACAATCTTGTATTTTGTATTCGACGATCCAATTTTCACTATTACGTGAGTGGGATGGCTTTAGTATAACTTTTTTATGTATTTTTTTTGTTATTATTAATACTGTGTTTGTTATTTTATATTTTAAAATTGAGGCTGTCGTGGCTGAGTGGAGCAGCTTCTGAATGTAAATGTAAAGGTTGTGGGTTCTATTTTCTCCCGAGGAATTATTATATAGAGGAATAGTGTCCTGACACTTTGCCTATCTTGCATATTGCAAGCGTTAAACTAAAGAAATTATGAGTGTGGAAGTGAAATAACGTCGCGTTTCTAGTCACACGGTTATATGGCTCATTTTTTATTGACTTTAAGTTACTTACTAATAAACCCAAATCTATTTTCGAATTTACACATATTCATGGATGGCACGCGCCATAGCGAGATAAAATATCCAACGTCATACTCTCCCCATCAAAAGAATTTGAACTTATAAGCATCGCACAAAGTCAAAAACATACTGAAGAAGAAAACCACAATGAAGTAAATTTTTGTCAAATAAATATTTTTATGAGGAAACTCAGGCGTATTATCTAGTTCAACACAAAATCGTTCAGCCATCTGGCACAGCCGAAATTATGTCACGAATTAGCCTAATCCTCATAAATGGCTATATACTCGACACTCGTACGTCATTGCCGTGTGAACTGAGGTCGTATAGGTGTCGTGACGTGGGATTATCTCGTCAATTTGGGTGAGGGCTTCAGTATCAATTTTCAATACAATCGATACGTTTTCTATTATTATTATTGTTGTTTTTTGAATTAATTCGGTTTGTGTATGTAAATATGAAATATTTTTATATAATTGACATTGATGTCACTTTGACTTCAAGTGTCCAAAGTAATTCTGGCCATAACAGTTGGGTACATCAAAATGATGAACGAGGTATTATATAGCCCAAACCTCCCTCGATAATTATGTGATGAAATACAAGAAAAATCAATACGATCCAGTAGCTCCTGAGTTTACCGTCTCCAACAAAACAAACTCGTAACTTCATAATATTAATAAAGATGTAAAAATAAAATAAAATACAGCAAAAAACGAATCACAGTCAATAAAAAAATTACAATCCTATCGTAAAACCCTACTTGGAAGGAATTCAACGACTCCCATCAAATACTAAAAGTCCACTTAAAATTAATACTGGGCTCCTTCCGTTTCTTTTTAATTTCCAACAAGATACGGACACGATCTGACTATTTGCCAATATCTTGTCGAATAGAATTTCGGTCGGGAATTGAGACAAATAAGTTTAGCCAATTCTAGGCTTTGCTTCATGCCAAATTGTTTGCTTCTACGTGTCAAGATCTTGGATGTTTCAAAGTAAATGTTTTTTGGGTTGAGTGTTCTGTAATAAAGACATTTTATAAAGTATATTTTAAGTTTTTTTTACTTTACGATGTATCCTGCATTGCAGGGTAGGTAGAGGGAATCTGGGAACCTAGTGTTAAAACACTCTGTTCACATTAAGACACTCGTTCCCCGAAAATACTTAACGCTGAGTTATATCATTTTACCAGCAGAGAATGAAAATATTAAATATTTAATTTCTTCGAGTGGGAATCGAACTCACCTGTCGCTTTGGAGTCGTTTTTAATAGTAACTATTACTTAGTAGTAACTAGTACTTTCCAGTAATATTTTTAAATATAAAATAAAAATATAAAACTACACATAAAATAATTATTATAGAATTAAACTATTATTACCATAATCAAAAATACATACTACAATTAAAACACACCTAAACCATTATACTTATATACTTTAAGCTAATTTACATTCATACCCACAAATATTCCACAGCGACTAATAAAAATTGACTCGTACCGGCGCCGCGCCGGTGTGCGCTGTTACCAAAAAGTAAGAGAAAAATAAACCGTTGAAACACTGTGGCCGAGGAAAATTAAACGGTGTTCGAGTCATAATAAAAATGGCCGTTTCGAGGTATGGGGACTGTCAATTTGCTTTTGCCAGCTCTGTGGTGGTTTCAATTTTTGAAAATTATCTTTTATTACTAGCGAAGTTCTTTGTGTTATGTGTTAGGTGACTGTTCTAGTATAATTGTTATAATTTAATTAAGTAAAAAATATGTTCACGCTGTATCCCGCACAAAGCTGGGTACACAGAAGGAAACCTGGGAACATACTCTTAAGACATTCTGTTCTCGTTAACACACGCTGCCCACAGAAAAAAATCGCCGAATTCTCAAGGCATTGCGTGTTGAGTGGCGTAACTTAACGCCGCGCTTTGCCTCTTTGCAAGTTGATATAATAAAAATATTACATATGTAGATAATATTTTACTTATATTTAATTTAAACTCATCTATTATTAAACGCCTATAACTCTTATAACAAAGACAACAGAGTGTCTTCTCACTAAATATCTCCTTCTCCTCCTCTACACACCTAAACAAAAAAAAACAACAAAAAAACACAATAGAATCAAAAAATAAACATCCACATTCAAAATAAGCTCAAAAGTTACATTTTTGCAAGCCCACGGCCCTGCGTAAGCATTCATTACAGGGTTCAGGCGGCGCGTGCCGTCGCATAATACTAGGACGTTCGTACCAGTTCATGCTTGATAGTGATAAATATAGGGCACGCCCGACCCAATTACTGTAGCTTCAGTAATTGAGACGCACTTCTAAAATGTTTTAATACGTATTTGATTAGATGGATTTGGTATGCTATTACAGAATGGATGGTAATGGTTTGAATCTTAAGAGGTAATGTTTTTGGTTTCTGTTTAAAATTAATATGTAGTTTTATTTTCTTGCATGATCGGCAGCAGGAATCTATTATTTAGACTGTTTTCATTTTTCTTTGTATTTTTGGAGACATGGTATATTGAGTGATGGAACTTACTACTTCCACGCTTTGTCTATCAAATCAGAGAATCAGTAGGGCAATTTTATTAGTTTAGACGACAACACAATCCCTGTCTGCTTAGGTTAAAGAAATAAAAATATCTAAAAGAATCGAGACAATAATCTTTACTAATAATATAAAATGAGTGTCTTAACATTAGGTTCCCTCTGCCTACTCTGCTGTTTGCGGGATACAGCGTGAAGCTGATAATAATATTAAGCTGATCACTAAAAAAAATTCAATTGCATTCTCTGGAGAGAGTATTATCGAATCTACTGTCCCAAATGCGTCAACCCTGAAGCGTCATCCAAATACAGATTTCCACATTGCCCACACAAAATACCAAAAAGTCTTTTCATTAAATATAAATTTTATGAATGATATATGTAATATCCGCGACGTCAGTACGTACATACATACATTATTGTGAAGTAAAAATGCGGAAAGGACATTAATCATTTATACTACACTTGCTTTCATAGCCATTTTGTATGGGAGTTTTGACTTTTGAACCATTTTGACCTGTATTTTAACACTAGAAGCGCCGCCGTCCCATTTTTGACCCAAACGCAAGGTTAATTGTATATAACTTTTTTATTTGTTAATTTATGTAGATGATTTTTTTTTACTATTACCAATTTTACACCTTTATTTAATTAAAAATATAAATAATTTTATAGCAGTCATACTTTTTGAAAAAAAATTAGGTCTACCTAGAACTGCCGCTGGGTCATTTTTGTCCCGCCATTATTATTTTATTATTTGAGGGTATCATTTGACATATTTTCATGCCTCGGGGACGAGGTGGAGGTGAAAGGGCGACGCGGGGCCGGAAAAAAAATGAGTAGTAGGTTTAGCAGTCAATGCCTAAGTTTTTAGGGATCTGTAGCTTTTATGGAAAAAAAACCGTTATAAGATCATTTTTTTTGTCCATCCTTCTGTCTGTGCCTTTATCTCAGGAATGCTTGGAGAAATCGAGTTGATATTCATATGAGTATATGAATATCAACTATATGACGATCTACAGTCCCTTGATTTCCTGAAAAAGCGCCCTTAAAAAAAGATATGACCATTTATATAGTAAAAAACATGTATTTCGACACTATAAAGGGAATCAAAGTAATAAGGTACTTTCAGTTAACTTAGAATTATGAAATTTGGCAGCTAGCATCTACATGTAGTACTAGTACAGGAAAAAATCTGAAAACTATACATTTATTTATAAGTCTTAAAAAATAATAGCCTGAAAAGTGGGGTAAAATTGGTGTCAATACTAAATTTTGCCGCTAGTCCAAGTGAGGTATCAGATGAAAGGATGACGAAGCTAGGTTTGAATTTCAGAAAAACACTTGATACCAAATGTGGGCAATTGTAGGGTAGGTAGAGGGAACCTGGGAACCTAGTGCTATGCACTCCGCTGGCATTTTCCGCCGAATTCTGGAGGCATTACCACACAATGTTATAAATCATCTGTGATGTATCCCTGATGAAGAATATATTAATGCATTACTTGGCCTACTAATAATATTAACTAATTTCAAAAACTTATAATTTTGTAAGAGTTATTCAGTTAGTTGTCACGACCTTAGAACGTATTAGAAATATTTGATTCTTTCTTTGTGTTTTATTTTTTGGTACTTTTATGTTTGTTAAAGAATAAGAATTGATTATTAAAGATGGTCTACATATTTTACGAATTATTTTAATAATATATTTTTTGTATTATACCAACAATCAACATAATAAGTAGAATGGGACAAATTTGTCACGACGGCGGTTCAAGGGGGGTATCAATCTTCGGCACTTCTAGTGTTAATGTAATAAATGCTATATTACTAATTACAAGCATATAGCAAATAAGGCTTCATATATATGTAGTTACAGGTGTTTAATGGGTTTTATGAATAGATTCAGTTACACTGTTTAAAATGTAACGGTTTTCCTGAATATCAGCTAAACCTCTTCGTTCTTACGAGAGATCGCGTGGTGAGTGGTGGAACACAACGCCGCATTTTTGCTTTATAAGAAATATGAAAAGCTGGAAAACAAATATGATTTATTTTTCCCTTGTGGGTATTAAAATTAAATTTGGACGAAAAGTAAAAAATAGAGAGTGTTTGCGTGAATCTGAAAAAAAATCATAAACCAACTAAGCTAAATGCCGCGAATTAAATTCTACTTAAAGAACGAAAACAGTGACTCATTACTACTTTTTTACTATAAAATACGAGAACGAGAAAATAAAATAGAAAAATAACACTGATTGGTACAAATAGCTATGTGACATAAATATAATAATGTATGTAACTTAATAGTTACTATGCATCAAATCACATAATGAACCCTACACTTATTATAATAAAGTTCTAAATCTGTTAAACAAATGTTCTAAAGGAGAATATTTATTGAAAGTATTCATTGTAAGGCATTTAATCGGCTTATTAGATAATCAGCTTATAAAAATACAGACGCCTCCAAAGGAATAATGGTATTGTTGAATACAAATCTTAATACCATGTAAAAATAGATTAGATTAACCACCCCTTGGTTTGAAATGCTGTTTTTCATATAAAGTGTATATGATTCATATAAAAATTATGAAATTTAATATAAATGTTATATAACTCTAGATGTAAGTAGTGGCGCAGAGGCGTAAGCGCGACTGCAACTCGAGGTTGGGGATTCGATTGCCAGTCGAGCAAATTAAATATTATTATCGAAAATCTTTCGAAAATTTAACATTTTTATTTCCTCGCTCTGGTAACGAGTTAGAGTGCGGCGTTGAGTTCCTCTACTCAAGACGCAATGCGTTTAGAATTCGGCGGAAACCTACTTTCCGGACGGACGGTCATTTCTTAATGAGAACGAAGTATGTTGATATTAAGTTTTCAGGTTGCCTCTGTCTACCCTGCTGTGTGAGGTACAGTGTACGGCAAGAGTGTCACGCAGGCACCAGCTGAAAAAAATAACATTTATATTATTATTTAGAAGATATATAAACAAAAACAAAATATCTTCATCAAATTCATCGCTTATTCTAAATTACTTCTTCAATAAAGATAATATCGAAAATTTTAAGGAGTACTTTATAATATATATATTCTTGAGATAGAGGGGAATCCTATTAACCAACAATTAAAATCTAAGCCTTGGGTCATTTGCGTAATTACTTACCGAGAAGGCCGTTCTTTGAGAAGGTATTTAAGACCTATAATTATTAAGAGGGACTTACGAAATTTTATGTATTAGTAGGTCATTTAGGGTAAACTTGACTTACCTGAGCTATCCTTTGGGCTAACCTTTTTTAGGAATCCGTACGCGAAAAGGTAAAAACGGAACCCTTATAGCATAATTTTGTTGCCTGCCTGTCTATCTGTTAAGACCATTTATATCGAGATCTACATCCTAATTACCATATGCAAAATACTATCTTAAAAAAAATAAAATAATTTCCTTTGGAAATTACGACACATATCTCTTTCAAAGTTAGACACAAACAGAATCTCCCATTAGTTAAAACGTTCATAATATTTTGCAACTATTAAAGTTTGTTAGAATTTAACTTTTTGAAATATCACGTGAAATTTGTTTTCAATTCGGTAAGAAAATAGTATTTCCCAGAATGAAATATCATGAAGAGTTATCGCGTTTTCATATATATTTGATTGTTTGCTCCTTGAAGTCGTGGCGCGGTGCCAGTGGCCGATTGGCAACAGTTTAGTTCTTTAATTACGAGTGCATTTCACCTTTGCAGAATCGTAAAATTGCCAATTTTTTATATAAAAGTGTTGTTTATGTTTTTTTGATATATGTATATGTTATCGATGTGTAAAACATCGATTTTGCTGTTTTGAATATTATATTAATTTTAGGAGTCATCGTGGTGCAATAAACAACGCCGGTTGTAGAAGAGAAGACAACAAGACTGCACTCGACGTCGAGTTCCTCTACTCATTGATGTTCAACGATTTGATGCCCACTCCAGGTAAATATATATTTATTATTTTCTCTCTCGTTCTAGTAAAAAGACTAAGCACAGCGTTGAGTTGTACCACTGAACACGCAATGTCTTTATAATTTGGAGATAATTGGGAAATGGAAGTGGGGTACGTATTAGCACTAAGTTCCCAGGTTCCCTCTGTCTACCGTGCTATGTGCGGGATATAGCGTGAAACTAAAAAAGGTATGTTGTACCAAAACAATTAGTTTACAGTTTTTTTGTTACATTTCATTTTAAAACTTTTAACTAATCATCTTCAAAAGTTTGTAAAGTGTGTGTGTTTTTAAAATTATGTAATTGGCTTATTATATTACTGTAATGGGTATTATGAAAAAATACAAATTTTATCAAAATATTTTGATAAAAAATATTGAAAAATGTGTTGATATTGGCTTATATGTAACTCAATATAACATGGCGTCAATTAAAAGCAGAATTTTTCCACCGAGTTCTGGAGGATAAGTGGAACGTCGCACTTGGCCTCGACACCAGAGCGAAAAAATAACCATATTAAATATTTCATTACTCGAGTGGGAATCGAACTCACAACCTGCCGCATTTACAGTCCCACGCTTGTGCCCCAGCGCCACGACTGGCCTCAAATCATTCTACCTAGGATCATTCACGTCTGGCCCTCCTTCCTTTGCTTTTTATTAACCATTGTCATTAATTAAACTTTATCAAGGCGAGCTAAGATACAGGTTAGGCTAGTTAATATTTCATAAAAATAAATAAGAAATTCCTATAAAAAGCTAAAATATAAAAGTACTATTTAATAGTGCAACAATATTAAAGGCAGTAATGGTCGGTATAATCTAACGGTCATATATTCTACGCTAGTACCGATTAATACTTCGCCAGTAGACAGCGAAAGAGAAACATGCTTTTTAAATATCGACACTAGGAAATGCTCTGGGAATATAACGTGGAAAAGATTTTAAGCAATAAACTGATTTTCGTATCGTTTGTGTAGTTTAAAAAAGTTAATATCATTTTGGATATATCTATACAAAATGATGTTAATTTTTTATATGTTTAATAGTTAGTAAGAGGGAAATGGAGGTGCCTTAATGGGAACAAAGTGTCCGAACACTAGGTCCTCACATTCCTTCTACCTGCTCTGCTATATGCGAGATACAATGTGTAGCTATCTATATACATTTATAGATTAGATTCACTTTGGAGAGCTCTACGCTATTATTTTATTGAGATTAATAATAGGGGAACTGCTTTGTTAAGACAAAGAAAGCATAGCGTGGCGTCACTTGATAAGCAATGTCGAGCAAAAAGTGGGAAACGGAGTGCCTTTACACTAGATCATCTCTATCTACTACTATATGATAAAATATACTGCTATATGAAAAAGAAACCTGAATCTAGAAAAGAAAAATGAAAATACAAGCCATTTAAAATAAAATACTCTATTTTCATTGCCATTTGTCGTCTCTTCTGAATATCTAACTTTCATCTTGAAACTAAACTACGTAAAAGCAGTCGAGTTAATAAAGATCTATATTTGGCACGGAGTTCTATCTTCGTAATATTCTCAAGGGCCCTGCATTCGAGTCCCGAGTGAGACAAACTTTAATTACAGTTTTAATGAGCCGTGCAGTTTATATTTATGGTCTGGATTTTAAGATTTATTGGACGTTTTCATAATTGTAGTTTATTATATTTCCTTTTAACAATATGAATAATAACTTTAAGATTTACACCATTTTTTTGAGGTAGTCGTGATGCAGCGGCACAAGGATATGATTGCAACGCGACCATTGTTGGTTCGATTCCGACTCGAGGAAGTGAGACATTTATTTACGTTTATATTTGCATTTCTTCGCTCTGGTGTCAAGGCAATGCCTCCAGAATGTCTTAACACTAGGTTCCCTCTGCCTATCTTGCTGTGTCAGCACACAAGGTAGGCAGAGGGATACACCGTGAAGCTAATTTATTTATTTATCTGATTTTTATTTTGTCAAACTCACGTTATATATCACAAATAGCAGAGTAGGCAAAAGGAATCTATTGTTTTAGCACAAGATCGGTTTACACTTCGTTCCCCACTTTCCGCCGATTTAAGTGGCATTACGAGTTGAGTGGCGGAAATCAACGCCGGGCTGTTTGCCAGAGTGAAACAATGAAAATGTTAATAAATAATAATTCATTCACCTGGTCATCGAACCCACAATCGTCGCGATACAGCCACATATATGTGCCCCTGTGCCACGACCACCTTTACCACATATCTTGAAAATAATAATCCTTGTGTGACTTTTCAGCTAGTTGCAGGAAATGTGTTAAGAAGAATAATAATTATTTTAATAAATAAAAATTGCCGCTACTTCTTTTGCGTGCAAAGGTAAAATCATGATTTTCCCGTAGGAACTGAGGAAAAGCACTGTAATACACTCCTCAACGAATTCGTGCCAAATTTCGGCGATCTCCGTCGCATATCTTACGTTGTCTGTCCGGCATTCTATTGAAACGTGGTTATTTTAATATTAGACGAATTTAGAAACGATGTCTCTTAGGAGCAACCTTATCATCTGAACTATTTAACATGAATATACTATTTGAAGTCTAAAATGTGAAAGTTTGTATGTGAGAAAAAAGAAAACACAAAGCATGGCACTCACTTCCATCACTCAATACAAAATTATTAAAATTCGGACGGAGAGTGGTAAACAGAGAATTTGGACACTAAGTTCTCTGTGGCTAAAACAATCTTTAATCCAATAAACATTTCTAAGTGAAACTTGAGCAAATTGTCTA
Source organism: Heliconius cydno galanthus (assembly GCA_036379175.1). Classification (NCBI taxonomy): domain Eukaryota; kingdom Metazoa; phylum Arthropoda; class Insecta; order Lepidoptera; family Nymphalidae; genus Heliconius; species Heliconius cydno. The sequence continues at coordinate 1,376,688 of JAKRZM010000891.1, read as the reverse complement.
AGCGCTACAATAACCCATTTTCGATCCGGTATCCATTCTTTACCCTTCATTATTTGAATCCCGAATAGCCCTGACAATAGTCGAATGTTTCCGTCTACTGTATGCTTGTAGAACAGATATGACTTTGGAAAATGTATCAAATATCGTTTTATTTTTATTGTAGAACTTCATAGCTTTACTTTTTACTTGTTGGTTCGGTGGAATGAATATTTATTTCCTCTGGCAACAAAATAAATAGGCAGAAGATTAACAACACTTGAGGCTAATTATGGTGGAGGGGCACAAACATGTGATGATAAACGCAATAAGTTGTAGGTTCAATTCCCACTCGAGGTAAAAAAAAATATAGTTTCTTTAATTACTCGCTCACGTAACGAATCAAAACACGGCGTTGAGTTCCACTACTTAACTTCCTCCAGAATCCGGCGGAAAGTGGGGACGGAGTGTTCTTAACATTTAGTTCCATTGGCCTCCCCTATTAGGTATATGTGGAATACAACGTAAAGTAAAAAAAAAATCCCCTGTTTAAAAACCTTCGAGGTATTATTTGAATTTTGCCACTTCCAAAGCACATTGTTCTACATAGGCCTATTACGCGAAAATACGGATTTTCATTTCGCATCCAGAAAGGTCCGGGACGCGAGGCTATCGCATCTGTTACTCAGTCTATTCCAGAAGATTTTATTGCTTATTCTGTAATTGGATGGTTCATTTCAAAATTTGTGGATGGACCTAAATGAAACGTCATATAGTATTAGAATTATTTTGTTGTATTTTAGTTAGGTTAGTTGTTATAATAAATGTATTGAAGATGATAATCATAATAGATTAAATTATTTATTTTTAATTTCATTTCTCCACTTTTTCTTTTCTTAGACAAATCGTGGCGTTAAGTTTCGCGACTCAACACGTAATGTGGGTAGACACTAGGAAAATGGTTGTAGTGCTTCAACATAAGGTTTCCTCTATCTATCCTGCTGTTTTTCTTATTAATAAATTAATATTAATTTAATTCTTTTACAGTTACATTTTTTTTCCCGCATGTGTTCTCTATTATTCGCCCAATTTTTAAGAACCGCGTGTTAAATGGCAAAATTCAACTGGACCTTGTTTACTAGAACATGGAAATGAAAATAATTAAAAATTATTTTTCTGAGTGGACATCGAACCCTCAACAATCGTATTTACAGTCACACTGCGCCCCAGTCCCCTAATTTTATTTATTAATATAATTGGTGTTTGCAGTTCAATATATTATCTGGATGGATGACATTCACGTAATGGAGTTTGGCATTTAGTGGTTTATATTAATTTGTGCTCTCTAAGGTCTACATTGTTTAAAATAATTTACTGTATTCAAGAAAATACGAAGATTTATTTTCGTTTATACTTTTGAGAATAAAAATATCGGTTATTTTTTATAATATATAAAAAGAAAATGAAGTATCTAAATAATTTTAACTCTCCAATTTTTTTTCTACTTAGCTTCCAAGAACAGAAAATTAATAGCAATAAAAAATAAATACTATCAATTTTCCCTATTAAAGTTAAATTTAAAAATAGGTACCAATTATCGATTTCATGGTAACAAGAATTTCCTTCAACAGTTCCTTTGAAGTTTTCCTTGACGGCTTAAGTTGTATGAACAGCATTCACGTATGTGCAATAGAATACCTAATGAGTGCTCAGACTTTGACGTTTTATATTGGTACTTGTCACCACCCGCAATTAATTGTGTGGATCTTTAGACGTGAAATGAAAAATACCTGTATTTTTCAGTTCCTGTAAGAATTTGGAGAAATTCAATGAATTGGAGCAGAAAATTTGAGACCCCCTTCATTAGCCAGGCATTCAGGAAAAAAATAACTTTCTAAGTCCAATAGTTCTGTCGGTAAGTAACGGATTAGTTTTATATATTACTAGTAATGACACGCGGTTTCGTCCACTTATTTTTATATTATAGCGAAAGCCCCTGCGCCCTCGTAGCCTTCATTAACTTCAACGAATTCAAAATGCTATCCTATAATTAGATGTTTGACGAACAATATTGATTCGTAAAGATCATTATTACTCATAAACGAGCCGCCTTCCTGTTGGTCCGGCTAATTCACCCAATGTACATAGCTGAGTTTATTTTGTTTGCCTTCGTAATTTACTGTTTCACTTCTAATAATTTCAGTATAACAACCGGTATTGTTGTTTATATTTTATATATATTATGTTTATAAGTATATAGAAAGGGGAATGGGTTCGATTTCCGTTTGGATAAAGCTGTTTTTCTTACTTACTTTTTCTTTTTGGAAAGAGGTAATATTATTTTGTACAACCCTTGTCATATGGATATACAATTAAGGTTCAATCATAAATATATTTCGTCTGATTTCAGATATTTACTTACATTCATCGATCATTTCACACGATGGCCTGAGGCATACCCACTCAAAGACATCACAGCTGATTCCTGTTGTGCTGCTCTTCTTTCTGGTGGGATAGCAAGATTTGGTTGCCCTCTCCGAATTACTCCGAAAGGGGGGCGACAATTGCTATGCGTGATGTAGGCTGCTTAGTAGAATTGCTACGTGTAAAGAGGCGGTTACAAGCGCTTGCGACGTTCACTTGTATGTCTATTGCACTCTTTGCTTGCATTAAATTTTAAGACTTAACTTCTGGCTTTTACGTGTAAGTTTCGTTTATCTATTTCTTTTGGTATTTTTTTAAATTTCTTTCTTTTCCTTCTGTAAGTGTAAAATTATTCTTTCTTTGTGTATCTTGTGTGTTAAATAAATTTGGACACTTTTTCCATAAAATTTGGACCTATAATTTTACTCCATTTATATAAAATAAATATTAAATAATATTAAATAGCGTATCTCACATAGACCTCTATAACAGCGTGAAACTAAAAAAGTTAAATACTTTTTACTAGCACAATTTTCACGAATCCAAGCAAAAATATATAGAAAAGCAAAAGTTCAAGAAGTATTTATCTCGACATCGAGTAACGTACCATGAGTCTGTAAGTGACAAACAAGTTACAAAGTTTTCTACTTGCGTTTTCATCTCTGATATATTATATACGATATTATATGATAACTTTATGAACTCCAAATATTATTTTTAGTACAAATATTAATAGAATATGTTTTATAATATTAATAATTCTAATGTGTTATTCCATATTAAGAATAGATAAATATTTTTAGAAAACGTATAAAAGATTAAATGTATTTGGAACTCAAAGCCTCGTTTCTATTGAATTGTAAAAAATCCTGGAGGCTCAATTTTGATACTTTTCCTAAAAGAAATATTGTTTTAATATTTTTCCATCTTCACGCTTTTTATAGCAGAGTAAACGTAGTACGTAAACACTCCATTTTTTTCTTTCTATCCGAATTCTGGATATTGCCTCTAGAAAAAATGGGGTACATAAATGCCTTAACACTAGGTTACCTCTATCTACACCGCTTTATGCGCGATGCAGCGGACAAAATAATATTAGTGGGGAAGAAATAGAATTAATTAATTTCGCCAAGTCAGCATAGAATCCACAACCATTGCATTTGTATTAAGGCGTTTTCTTACATAGAATATTAAAAAACATTTTATTTATGGTCCATAGTATGTATATTCTTAAATATGAATATTCTTATCCGATTTTACAGTAGCTACATTGAATTCAAAGTAACTTTCTTTAAAAATACTTCTCCTATATCTTTTAAGCTTTTACAACTGAAAAACTAAAGCGAAACATAAAGAAGATACTTTATAAGCTCGATAACTGCGAGTGAGGCACTTTAATATAAAAATTAATTAAAACTAAAAATAGCCTGTCCTTTTAGCGTTTAACTTTTTGAATTATGCCAAGTTGAAATTGCGGTAATAGAAGTTTTTTGATGTTAATTATAACATTCGCTTTTAATAATTTTGTAATATAGTATATTTATATTTACAATCAGGTGTTTGAAAAGAAAGGAGGAAATCCATCATCATTATATTAAAAGGAGAGGAGCTCGGAGCAGAGCCTGGGACTTATGACCTAAGGCCTGATTCGACTATCCGAATTACCTTCTTTACGTATAGCAGGGTAATCTAGTGTTAAAATATTCCATTGCCCAATTTCTTTCTTCAACTTATTTATTTATTTTTGTTCAAATTAAGGCCAGTCGTGAACCCAGGGGCATAAGCGTGCGACTGAAAAGATCAAAGATTGTGGTTTCGATTCCCACTCGAAGAAATAAAATACATTTAAATATTTTCGTTTCCTGGCTATGGTAACGACGACGAGGCACTAAATTTAAAACACAACGACCTCCAGAATTCGGTGGAAATAGGGAAATGGAAGTGTCTTAATGGAAACGGAGTGTTCTATCACTAGGTTCCTAGGTTCCCTCCGTCTACCTGAAATATAGCGTTATGCTAAAACGGGTACTTTACTATTACTAAATTTCAAACCATAATTGTAGAACAATTCACAGGTTAACCTCCATCGCTGGCGGCAATACTATTTACATATGAGATACGTCAATGACTAAATAATTAAAGTGAATTAACATTAATAGAACGCTCTGTGTAACAGAATTATTTTCGATATCACTCGAGGCTCTTCCGATAATTGATAAATTGAAATTTGCAATACTAAAATGTTTTGTTATAATTGTTTGTGTTTTAGTGGTTTATTTTAAACTATACCAGTACATATACACTGTGACTGTAAACGTGGCTGGTTGTGGGTTCGATTCCCATTAGAAAAATTAAAATTCGGTGCTCTTTGTCTTGATAATGCGGAGAAAATAATAATAATAAAAATCGTTTAATTCTTCTAGCGAAAATAGAACATATAACCAATGCATTTATAAACTCAATTACAAAAATTTTAAACGAGAATTTTATAGTAATCTATATATATAAAAGGACTTGTCCTCACTGACTGAGGTAAGACCCACCCACAGCCGTAACCGCTGTGCGTAAAAACGTGAAATTTGGACATAAGTTTACTTTTGTAATCTGGACATCCACTAAGAAGGGATTTTGAAAAATTTTAACCCTAAAGGGGCGAAATAGAGGTTCAAAGTTTGTATGGAAAAAAATTTAAATCGGCACCGGGATTTTTATAAAATTTGAAATTTAGATTTTTAAAAGTATTTAATTGAACACGTGTTTCATCGTTTTCTAGAATTCTTCCTTTAAGGGTGCAAATAAGGGGTTGAAAGTTTGTATAGGTTTTTTTTAAATCGTCACCAATTTTTATAAAATTTGAAATTCAGACTCTTAAACGTATATAATTAAACACATGTTTCATGGTTTTCTAGAATTCACCCCCTAAGGGTGCAAATAAGGGGTTGAAAATTTGTATGGGAAAATTCTTAAATCGCCACCGATTTTTATAAAATTTGATATTTAGACTCTTAAAAATATTTAATTGAACATATGTTTCATGGTTTTCTAGAATTCACCCCCTAAGAGTGCAAATAAGGGGATGAAAGTTTGTATGGAAAAATCTATAAATCGTCACCGATTTTTATAAAATTTGATATTTAAGTAGACTCTTAAAAATATTTCATTGAACACATGTTTCATGGGTTATTAGAATCCACCCTTAAATACGCAAGCGAAACTGCGCGCGTCCGCTAGTTAAGTATATAATGTAGATCTATCCAAAATTTCTAACTGCCACTCAACCATCTAGTATCGTCGTGAAGCATGCATACATTTCTCGGATCGAACCGAACAGGCGTGACCTTACATACTGTATGGAACTTATGAAGTTAGAACTGAAATCGTTTCCATAGAATTTGGCCTAATAAATGTTGTTTTTGATACTTTGGAGATTAATACTAGAAAGTTATAGAACAGAAATAATTTTGTATAACTTCATAATTTCTTTACAGACATACACTGTGCCTCTGCTCCACAACGGATCTCAAAAAAAAGACTTTAAATTTTAATTCTAAAATTTATAATTATTCAACCTAGAACCCATTTACTGTCAGAGACTGTTAACACGCCACGCATGCCTCCATACCATTTGTGACTCAAATCCTTTCTTCCTTCATTACCAAAAAAATCATTTATAACCATACAAAAACATTAGTACCAGAAAACCATTACAGAATTTATAAAGCTAATGCTTTAAACGTTAACAGCTTTAGCCGTGTCAATAAAATATTATAATAGTTTTTCCAACCATTCGTTAATAGAAAAGTGTTCGTTGATTGCATCGTTTTAATGGTTATAATTTACGCGCCTTTTTATTATTCTGTCAAAGTAACAATTGAATTGTATCGATAATTGTACTTAATTTATAACTTTTAGTTTGTTTAAATTAGCTTTTGTTCAATTGGAAAGTACAATAAAACTATTATAAGTCAGAAGTTTCGGGTTTAAATCTTGTTTGAGGTATTTTTAGTTGTTTTCATTTTCGTAAATATACAGGTTTTATGAAATTCCTAGCTATTATTCGCTAGCTGTCAGCGCACCTATACAAGTACCATTCATAAAATATTTCAATAGAAACTTGAGCATAGAGTCAATTGTTCTAGATTCTATTTATTCTTTTTGATAGCTTCACGCTTTATCCTCCCTAGCAGGACAGCTAGAGAGAATGAGAGGGAGAGAGAGAGCGCGAAACGCTAAGGTCATACTTCTTTCGCCTCATCCACTGTCAACCACCTCATTATACATGGCCACCGACAGGTCTTCGTGTACTTTTTGGATACTATGGCTCCCCATGCCTCACTTACCAAGTTACCACTCAATTTTCACTTTGAAGAAAATAATTATTTTTCTTTCGTATTACAAAAACATTATAAAATTCATTATTTTTAGTGCACATAACAATAAAAGGCAATTTTTCCTCCACAACAGTGTATAGTAACGCTTTGGAGAAGACTATGAGGAGTGAACACAATTTATACTTAACCCGCAGACGCCTGGAGAAAGTCGTTTAAAAGATATATTAACTAAGAAAATGCAACGCAATATCGGTTACGATGCCTTTGATTTAGAGGACTGTTTTGATTTACTTTCCTAGGCATAAAAAAACTGTTTTCTTTTATTACATTTTTTATTTTATATAGCGCGGTAGGTAAAGTTCTATTATCCTACAAATATCGTACAGTCAGGCTGTAGCATAACACTGAGATAACGGTAACTATTATTAAACGACGTGATCAGTTTTTTACAAGGCCAGACGTGGAGCAGGATGACAAGCGTGCGAATGTAAACGCAACAGGTTGTAGGTTCGATTCCCGCTCAAGGAAATAAAATACTTAATATTTTCCTTTTGGTAACGAGGCAGTGCGGCGTTGAGTTTACGATATGACAATTTAATACCTATATTTAATACACAATAAATTTAACAATAATATACCTAACAAATAAAATTTACTAACGAACCAAAAACGTAAAAGCAAAATTTACCTATCAAATACATACAAAAATGTTGATATAACCACTTTTTTATTACTAACCCAATGTCCAACTTCCTATTAAAGATATTCCATAGAACCAAATGGTATGTGAGACATTTATATACCTACTACTGAATTATTGTGGGACCCTCATTAAGTTATAGGGCAATAAAAGGTTTCCGGATAATATCAAGAACGATTACTAAAAGGAAGTACTGTCTCGTGGGCAGAGCAAACTGCTCTTGATTTATTATTTTTGCAAAATATTAACTTGGGAATAGACATATGGTCTAATATATAGTGAGGATAATGGTTTAGTCCTAGTAGGTGGTCTTTTTATAGTATGTGTAAGGGATTTTGGTGCAATATTTGTAAGTTAACTAAATTAATATGACGCTGAGAAATGTTTAAGCTCGAGGGAACGCTCGAAAATTCTGCGAAAAACGGTGAATGGAGTGTATTAACACTAAAGTACCTCTGTCTATTCTGAAATATGGGAAAAGCCTACACTAGAACTAATTATACTTTATATACTAGCTCTGATAAATAAAATGTTCCGTCCAGTTCTGCTTCTCCAACATCAATGGAGTCTCAAACACCAATCATTGCGAATCCAATTTCCACCTGGGGATATGGAGAAAATGATTAATAACGTTAATACAAAATATTTTAAAACGCACAGTAAATTGACAAAGTACCCTTTGAATACGTTTTTCTAAAAAAATATGTATAAAATTGAAAATTTCAAATTAAAAAAAAATCATAAAAATTTCATTGCAAATTTTAAGTTCTTTCTTCGCGTTCAAGTCAAAATTTTAGTGTTCAACAAAATGCGAACACTATATGGTAGAGTAAGTTAGCAGTACGAAGTTAAATGTTAGAGAGCTAACAGTAGTTAGCTCGACCCTAAGAGACACTATACATAGATATTATGGTATTTTCGAATATGGTATATACGTATGTCAGATAGGTACTAGCTTTTACCAACGGCTTCGCCCGCGTGGTCAAATGTAAATAAACTAGCGGACGCGCGCAGCTTCGCTTGCCTATTTAAGGGTGAATTCTAATAACCCATGAAAAATGTGTTCAATTAAATATTTTTAAGTCTAAATTTCAAATTTTATAAAAATCAGTGGCGATTTAAAGATTTTTCCATACAAACTTTCAACCCCTTATTTGCCCCCTTATTTGGGGTGAATTCTAGAAAACCATGAAATATGTGTTTAATTATATAGGTTTAAGAGTCTGAATTTCAAATTTTATGAAAATTGGTGACGATTTAAAAAAAACCTATACAAACTTTCAACCCCTTATTTGCACCCTTAGGGGGAGAATTCTAGAAAACGATGAACACGTGTTCAATTAAATATTTTTAAAAATTTAAATTTCAAATTTTATAAAAATCGGTGCCGATTTAATTTTTTTTCCATACAAACTTTCAACCCCTATTTCGCCCCTTTAGGGTTAAAATTTTTCAAAATCCCTTCTTAGTGGATGTCCAGATTACAAAAGCAAACATCTGTCTAAATTTCACGTTTCTACTTTCAGCGCTTACGGCTGTGCGTGCGTCTTACCTCAGTCAGTGAGGACAAGTCCTTTTATATATATAGATAAGAGTTGTGCGTGACACATTCTAAGCACTCTATTGGATTGAAATATATTTTAATGATAAAGCGCAAAATTCGGCGGACATTGGGGAACGGAAGTATCTTAATGGAAATAAACAATCCTAACACTAGGTTCTCAGATTTGCTTTGCCTACCCTTATATAGACGAAATACAGCGTGAAGCTAAAAAAATATACTTACACAATTTAAAAAAAAGACCAATTTTTCACTAAGTAGAAATTTTCTTATAAAATATCAGGTACAATTTCCTCGGGCCAACATAACTTTACTATCCTAAAATGTAGAGGAGTCCTAAATAAACAGAATATCAAATATTTGTCAACACAAATGACCAATACCAAACATATTTGACTGAATTCGGGTCCGTCCTTAGGACAGATGGCAAAAAGTTAATTATAATTATTGTTTATATAATTTATATGTATATATAATACGTTTTATTGATATTCACGCTTTTCAAGTATATCTCGCAGAGGAGATATAAGGAACCTAGTGACAAATAAATACGTAAGTCCCTACTTACTTACTTCCTATTTTTAAATATTGTTTGAGATGCCAAACTCAATGTTCCTAAAAAGTAATGCCTAAAAAAAATCAGAGGAATGTGGGGAATAAAGTCTCTTAACACTAGGTTCCCTCTGCCTACCCTTACAACAATATGCGAAATACAGGTTAAAGCTGATAAAAAAAAAGATATTATCATTGAAATATTTCAAATCATTACGCATGATTAATTTATGCACGATCATTTAGTGTACCTAATATATCTCGTTTGACACGCGTGTTTAATGAACTAACTAAAACATTTGCTATCATAAATTTATTTTATCATTAAATTGAATCGAACTAATTTATTTGTTGGGAGAGCGATTTTAGATGACTCTATACCCTGGGAATGTAAATATAATAATTTTGCCAAAAAAACACATTCAATCACTACTTTACGCCGAATTCTAGAGGCATTGTGTGTCGAGTGGTGGAACTCAACGCCGCGCTTTGCCACGTTACCGGAGTGAAGTAAATAAAAATATTAAATATACCTTTTACCCGAGTGGCAATCTGCGCCGTAACTGTTTTCAATATGGATAAATTATAATATTAATAATTACTAAAAAAATAAAATAAATATGCTACCAATACCAATATGCTTTCAGATTGAACTTTAATTTACATAAATCTATGCATATTTAAAAACACTCAATATTTTTTAAATAGAAATAAAAGATAAAATAAGTAAAAATTTCCTAAAATACACGGGAAAAAGAATCTCGATTTTACAACGATAAACGGTAATGTTTTGGTGAACTCCCGTTAAGCTAAGGAAGTGCGTCCTGTCCGCGATATCAGGAATTTGATGGCAACTGTAGCCCAAAACTTTGAGGTTTTACTATGACTTATAAACTTTTATGAACAAGTTACTACTGGGACATTTTATAAGTTATTTCTCAACGTATTTTTTATATACAAGTCTCGTTTTTTAAGCTTTACTTAATATACATAGAGTCAAGACACTCAGTTTCTCCACCCGAAATTTCTTTGAATTAAAAACTACATCATAATTATTCCCCCGATTAGAATTCGAATCTATAAAATTATTATATGCAATGAAGCGTTTTCACAGCACCATGGCGTTAAAAACGTCCAAACTCATTAAATTAAAGCAATATTTTTAGACGTTTAATCACAACTTGGAAGGACTATTTCTTTTTTCCTTTAATATTAGAAAAAGACTATATTGACATTATTTAGATGCCATATGTTGAGCAGCGAAGCCTTATTACGATATGATTACCGGTACCGGCCACCGGTGAGAATATTTCAAAATGGGATATTCCATTTTTATAGCTTAAAATTTAGGATATTTTTACTGTTTTTTTTTTAATTTTTAACGTATGAGATAATCTTAAATATTATCAGATTATATATGTACTTGAGAGTAAAACTAATGTTACAAAGAATTATATAAGGCATAGCAATTTAATTTATTTTATTTCTACTTAAAAAGATTTAATTATTAATTAATTGTTATAATTTCTTAAAAACGCGCATTTCTCTAATTTTGCGACGCGACACGCAATGGGAAAATACGACGGAAAGTAAAGAACTTATAAAAAATATATTAAAAAACACATAATAAAACACTAACGAAGAAGAAGAAGAACATATTCTCCATAGCACGTGGTCCTTGTTATACAAAACACTGTACCCTGCCCCCTGCGGACTAAAGCCTGAGTCAGTATAGCGCTGGCCTTTACCGCGAGTGGTCGTCTCTACTCGACTCCGTTACACACTCTACGTTACGTCATTTCAGTGAGGTTCAGTGGTGGTTCGATGATTTCCTTAAAATGGTGCGGAAAGATAAACGGTTTAACCATCTGTGCATTTTTGTATGGCTGCTAGCTTGTTTTAACGGTATGTATTTTTAATTATAGTTTTTTTTATTGTGTGTATATGTCTGTACGTGTATAGGTATATAAAGTTACGCTTCAGAGCTTACGGCCGTTGTAAGTTCGTTTCCGGTTTAAAATTATTATGTTAACGAATCCGTTAAATTCGTTATTTTTCGTTACGCCTAGTTACGATTTATTTGTATAAGTTTAAAAGTTTTGGAATATTTTACATATTAGTAGAAAAATGTAGGTTCATCAATATCTATTAACTTAACATTCTTATAAGGTGTCAAGTTAAGTTGCCTAAGTTAATCACTTCTTGATAAAGTCTTGAATGATTGATGGCTGATGTATTAAGGTGCGTTACTTGTTACGTGGAGAAGAGTTGATTTGAAATGGTTTTAATAGTACCTTGCCTTTTATATTTTGTGAAAAAATGTTGTATAAAATTTCAAGATATAAATACATATATATTAAAACGAATAATTTTAAATGATGTTTTATTAAAAAAAGTAATTTTAATTTATATTTTTCTTTATATTATACAGTTTACATATACCTACTAACGGTGCTAACTTTACTGGTATACTAGGGTTACAATTTTTTTTTAAAGTAGATTTTTTTTCTCCCTAAAATAAATATTATATTGTTTGTTTAACTTGGCACTGTACACAAAAAGCAGGGTACGCAGAGGGAACCTAGTGTTAAAACACTCCCTTACACACTTTGCCTAGTTAGCAGAGTGAGTAGTAATGAAAATATTTAATATTGAATCTCGAGTGGGAATCAAACCCACAATCGTCACGTGTACAGTCACTATATGATTCTGCACCACGACGGCCCCTAGGGTAATGTTTAATATTACAATTTGGTTTTCTTTCTTTAGGTTACTTTAGTTAAAGCTTAAAGCTTTAAATATTTAAGCATAAAGATTTTTTAATAATATTTTTATTTCTTAGTTCTGCTAACAAGACAAAACACGGTATGAAATTCGCCACAAAAAACACAATGCCTTGAAAATTAAAGGAAGGAGGAAAGAAGGGAACAGAGTGTCTTAACACTGAGTTCTCTCCTACCTAAAGAGTGAAGCTGGTTTTAATTATTTAAAACTGACTTTCTGACTTATAATTATTTTATATTTACTATATAATATTACTAGCTGATAACTTCCTTTTTTTGTCTATTTATAGCTTTTAAGACTTTAGTTTTTTAAAGAACAAAACGATTTTTATTTATAACACACTAGCGGCTCGCTCGCGGTTTCACCCGCGTGAACTATGTTATTATTAATTTCTGTCTCCATGGCTACGTCCTAGTGACGTCTATGCAAAATTTGAGACTCCTAGCATTTAGTAACGAATGACAAAGACAAATGTCATTAGTAACGAAGTTTCATACAAACTTTCAACCCCCAAAACAACCCCTTAGAAGTCGAATATTACAAATTCCCGTCTTAGCGAGCACGTACGTCCTATAACTAATTCCTATACAAAATTTGAGATTCCTAGCACATGTAGTTTTTGAGATTTCGTGATGAGTGAGTGACCTTTCGATTTTATATATATAGATGTTACTGACGTATACAAGGTCAAGATAACAAGTTATCATTCAAATGATAATTATTCAAATAATAATTATAATGATGGCTCGATAACTATAGTGATCGAAATATACCGTTAAAAAATTGTATTGAAAAATATTGAAGTGGTTGCTTGTAGAAATAGTCGGCGAACTTAATGAACTTTGTTATAAATTTTTTTTTTCATAATTTTAACCTTCTTCCAAAAAGAGATTTAGTTATCATTTTTAAATGTATATAATATGTATTATAGTTAGAATTGAATTAAATACTTATGGTGAAGTATTAAGATATAAAGGAAGGAAAGTACGATGATATATTTATACTTCCATACCATACACTTATAAATTAATTTTGCAAGTATAAAACTCATATGGATAAAATTATTTTTAAATTAAAAAACATATTTCTATCGATTTCACGCTGTATCTCGCAGCGATAAGGGGAAGCAATGGGAGTTTAGTATTAACAGACTATATTTCCCAGTTTCTGCTTAATACACAAGCCGTTCTATGTTGAGAGGCGCAACTCAACGCCGCATTACCAGAGCGAGAAAAGGAGAATAATAAATTCTTCCGAGTGGAAATCGAATCCAGAACCGTTGCGTTTAAAACAGCCTTTATTTTGTAGTTTTAAGGCGAAATATCTTATTAATCCTAGAACATTTTTCAATACAGGCGGCTTTTAAATAAAATGACTTTAAGCTATCGATAAAGACTTTTTTCTATAAAGCTCAACAAAGAGCTTTAGATGCTGTGGGATTATGACGTCGTAAAAATTTGATCCCCGTCTTATAACGGTTTGTTATGATTTATATTTTTTAAGAATGTATTTTTTTTGTATCTTTTTTATTTAATCTTGTCAAAGATATTTTTTAATGAGAAAGGATAATACAAAGGATTTTTAAACTATATTTTAAAATACAGTTTTAGCGTACTCCATATTAAATTTCAGCTAAGAATATTATTAGAGGCCATTGTGGGGAATTTGTGGGCAAATTAAATATTCATTTCCGGAAAAAAAGTGTCTTAATAGAGAATAGAGAGTCTTCCCTCTCCTTACCCTGCTATATTAATTATTATTTTACAAAATACATACATAAATTTTCATATAACATTATATTATTATTCATGGGGACTTGAATATGCTACTATGTTGTGAAGTTAATCATGGGGCATGCTGAATCACTCAACACACTAAAGGGAAAAGAAAGTACCTTAACACTACGATTTACTATATACGGGATATCTATTTACGCTTAGTAGAGCACCCATTTTGTAAATCAAAATATTTCCCCTTACAAAATTTGAACCTATAACTATCATACTCAGTCCAACACGTCTCAACATCAATACATTTTTTAGCTTCCCACTGCATCCTACAAACAGGAGAATATGCAGAGGGAACCTAGTATTAAGATATTTCGACACCCACGCATCGTTCAATTTTCGAGACATCGCAGAAACTTAACACCGCCCGTTATCTTGTTAGAAGAGCAAATTCTTTCCCCCGAGTGGGAACAGTCCCCACAACATTCGCGTTTCACCAAGAAAGCTACGACCATTTTTCTATAAAAAAAAGGAAAAATATAATATTAAAATAAACAAAAAATAAGTTATTCATTCGCTACTAAATAAATATCTGTTTCACTCAACATTATTCATTTGAAACATTCAAGAAATGTTTTTGATCAAATTAACTTTTTCCAACCGTCGTCAAGTCTATATTGCTAATGTATAATTTAGTATTCCACTTTGTAAAGACTAGGTAGGGTGTGCTATGAATTTTCTATTAATATACGTATATATAAAATATATTTCTATAGATTGAATTTATGCTAAACATTTCTTTTTCTTTTCACGCTATATCCATTATGTACTGGTAAAAAGGTGGACAGAGGGAAAAAAGAGTTAAATCACTCCGTTTCCTATCTTTTTCCGTCATTATTATTCGATAGTAATGAATGACGGAATTCAACATTGCACCATATCTCATTATTAGTTAAAATGATTAATTAAAATATGAGTTATTTTAATCCACTGAAGAAAACAAAAGATAATTAGATAAAATCGAATTTAATGAAAAGTGAAGCAACAACGAGCTCACAAAGTACTTTATTAAGCACAAATATCTTTCACAGAAAATGAAATAACACTAAAGTAATTAGTAACTTGATAAAAAATAGTATAAAAAAAACAACAAAAAATCCTATACTTAACTTTCGACGACACCCTTTCCACCTGATGGGGATACAACGTGATCGTTGTATCCCGCAAACAGCGGGTTAGACAAAGGGAACCAAATAATTAAACAGTGATTCTTCCACCGTAGTTACACGAACAAGCCTCTCCCCTACTAAAGTTTAGTTTCATATAAAACCCAAACACTCATTACAGTTTAAGCGTCCGATAAATGTTTATACAACGCCTAAAACACAAGTTCGGAGTAACTTCAACATGAACAATAGATAACGATCCTTATTACAGCGACATGTACTCTTGTAAAGTTATAGTAGCAAATCAGATAGGCGTATTTACTTTGGAAATTTGTGTAAATCTTATGTATTATATACATATAGAGGCCGTAGCGCAGCAGTACTTAATAAACTTTAACCAGTTTAACAGTTACAAGGGAACAAAGGAACAGACATGCATACATACGCGGTAAAAACATAACCTTTCTTTTGGTTTAGATTGCTTGCAAAAGCATAACATAATAAAAGTCTTACAAAAGTATGTAGAACTTAAACTCAAAAAATATTATTTTTATGATAAAAAATGTAGCGAAGTTGTACTTTATTATTGCCCAATCCACTTTGCATAGTGAAGTGCCTAATCCTAGTACCCTTGACCTATTTTTATATTTTACTAAGAAACATAGTTGAGATAGCTTAAGTCTTATTTATAAGACAAAATTATTTTCTTTAGTTTCAACGAATATTTCATATTTTCTACAGAGAAAACTTAAGGCCCTCATGGCGAAGCGACGTGACGCTCGACTGTAAGCGCGACGGTTGCGAGTTCGATTTCTACTTGGGGGAATAAATTATTTAGATCCCCTGATTCCGGTAATAAGATAAAGCAAGGTGAAATTGCTCTACTCTCTTTGTACCCTCCACTACAAAGGATTTTTTTTTTATTTTCATACAAACAGACTATTTGTTGACAATTTTCTTCATACTCTATGGAATTCAAAAACAAAGCAAAACAAATAGTTACTCGCTATAGAAGTATGAAGTCGATGTCATGTACAAAGAAATATTCTCAGCGAATACTCGATAACACGCTTTTCAACGCTGTTATAAAAGTTTTGTACATTTAAAATTTTCGATGTCAGAACTTTTATAATGTTGATTCTATTTTTCAAGAAAAATAATAAATACTTTGTGGGAAAAGTTAATGTGACAGACAGGTGGATTAGAGGTGGAAACAGTTTAGAAAACAATCAGTTTACTAAGAATTAGCTTTTTTGTTATATTTTAACAGTATTTTTTATATTGTAAGATACTACAAAGGCTATGAAAAAATAAAGGTTAGTCTTTCATCTCTCTATCTATTTTCTTTGTTGTAAGTTTAAAGAATGTAATTTATATCAAATTAATTTAATTTTAACTAAAAAATTATACTTAACATTTACATGGCATTTACGTAGCTGATACTCGACTCATAAACTTTGTGTAGGAACTATATCCAAATAAATATCAATTTAATTGAGTTATTAGCATTATTACCTAGTATATAATTTACTGATAGAATCAGATTGCTTTATTTTGTCATAGAATTTATAAAACTACAGTATTTATAGAATAAATTATCCATTGAAATAAATGTGTATAGGCGTAGACGCTTACTCAGTGAAAGCTGTTAGTTTTATTTTCTATTGTTCTCTATTAACTTGATTATAGTAAATACTTTTTATAAGCACAATTTGCTTATTTGTTAATAGCAAAAAATTCTGGATATCTTAAGAAAGTGTTAATCGATTAGAAATATTTATAAAGTAAATTGTACATTTTATATTAGGCCGTCGTTATATAAGGCACAAGCGCGCTTAAGCTTTATAACCATTTTTATCCATACATTACCATCTTCATTCAAATTCATACAAACGTTTGAATATTACAAGATTGGCTAACAAGGCAGCATCTAAATTGACTCGATTGAGTAACAAAAAGGAGGAAGTTCTCGATGCGACGTACATTTCTTTCTATTTATGACTCGGTGTATGGAAATAATGAGTGGAAGGATAAATAAATGCGTGTAGTACAGTGGATAGGTGTTAGGTGTTTTAGTTGTAGTATATAGGTTTGGTTTTGCTTACTTATTTATTATAATCTATTATAGGACAATTTAATGTACTATGGAACGGCGATAGAGACACTTTTTTAAGGATGTTAGTTTGAAATATATTTTTTTCATAAAAACAGAACATAGCGGCATAAGGTCTGACTGTAATTACGTCGGTCGTGGGTTCGATTCCCACTTGGGGAACTTATCAGTCCATTGGGAATAAATTATTTTCTTTTTCCTATTTCTACTATTTTCCTATTTTGAATTTTATAATCCTCAAACCCACTGAAAAACAAACTAGACCTCAATAATACCTCAAAACCAGGGTACCCAAAATGCAGTCACAATATAATACGAAGCAAAACTTATGTTCCCAATATGCAGCATCATAGTTGCGGAGCCAGGGGACGTCTGTCCGTAGTTAATTTATGAACACTCCCCCAGAGACAGATTTGCAATTAATCTTTATCGGGTACATGCGATATTACTAGCTTTACATATTCATAATATTCGTGTCAGTGTCGGCTGTGAATTAAATATTACTAGGTATAGTATGTTGGTATATTTATCTGTCTATGCAGCAGCCCGATATAACGTCGTAGTTGTCGGTTCGGTTCCTAATTGGGGAAATGCTTAAATTTTGTTGAAAGTTTGAATAGTTTTTATTTTCTTGCTTTTGTAACAAAAGAAAGCGCGACTTTTAGTTCCTCCGCTAAATATTAAATGACTCATTAATTGGGCGGAAAGTTCCCTCTGCCTTTGAGCGTTGGGTGGCGAAACGGTTAATCTTAGTATCAGAGTGTACAATTGAAATAATTTATTCCCCGGATGAGAATCGAACTCACAACCGTCATGTTTTCCGACACTCTCCCGTTGTATAAAAATATTTGGTAAATATATTTAAATATCTCAAAAGTGAATACAATTTTAACAGAGTAGGAATTTAATCTCAATTTAAAGTAGCATTAATATAAAGTGAAAAACAACTAGCCTGTCATACTAATAAAGTTAAATGACATAGGGACGTTAGTATATTTTAAGCTTTAAAGTGTATTAAAAATATATATAATTTTATTTATATTTACATAATGTATCCATGATGGATTTGTGGAGAAGAGTAAGCTTATCTTTAAGACATATTCTTCAGAAACGTCGCGCTGACCAGTGGAACTCAACGCCGCGTTATTTTGCCTATAAACGTTGCTAGCTACTTTACCTTCTTATATTTTTTATAGCTTTACAATGTGTCCCATACATAGCAGGATAGGCAGAGGGAATTTGGGAATCAGGGTTAAATTCCGCCTCTCCTCAAAGTTTGAAGGAAAGTGGGGTACGGAAATGTCACTAAGACTTCCATTGGATTAAGACACTTCCACGGAGTTTCTTAACACTTGTTCCCAGGTTCTCTCTGCCTACCCTGCTATTATTGAGATACAGCGTGAAGTTAAAAAAATAGTTAATATATTTAAATATCTGAAAAGGGATAGAAAATATGGAGCTGAAAAAAAAAACTTCTAAGTAACTTCTATTCGTATCCAATTGGTATAACTAACTTGTCAGTCACGTACGACCGACTGACATACTACCTGTTCAAGTTATGTCAGTTATCTATCTATGATGGACACCTCAATACGGAATCGATTATTTCAAAGAGCCGCCCGATGCTGAAGTAGATTTTTTCTTTTATATTTGAGTGACACGGGCTCTTGGTTAGTAAACTATTTTGGCGAAATAAGTTATTTTAAAAATTCAATAAATTGTATTGTATCACTAATTTGTTTTTATTTTTTTATGTACATTTTCTTTTTGCTTCCTATTCCTTGCAGAGGCAGAAGGAACCTCGGAACCTCCCCACTCAATATGTTCCTTTTCCTTTTATGTAGATAAAAATCGATAAAAAAATATTGTCATGAAATTATTTAATTATTTGTAATAATAAAAAGCTATAAATGCTTTTATTAAAATCTTTGCAAAATAATAATAAAAGTATATTTAAACCTTTAATTGCTATAATTAATAAAGTTTTTTAGGGCTAATAGAAAATTTCCGTTAAAATTTCGCTATTTTCCACCAATTTCTAGAGGTATTGGTGTTTAGTGGTGAAACTGAACATCACACTTTGTCTCGACACCAGAGCGGAGAAATGAAAATATTAAATATATTATTTCCTCGAGTGGGAATCGAACCCAAAACCTGTCACGTTTACAGTCACACGCTTGTGCTTAGTTTTCACTTCAAATTGATAGTTCCTGGAATTAGCGCGTTCAACCAAACAATCTCTTCGGCATTATCATGTAATGTTAGTATAGATACAAACTTTAATACTATATGTATATTATACAAATCCTCATAACATATTATACAAGACACGTAGTGTTGTAATTTTAAACTTGCTCTATAATCGATTGCAATTATAGCCAAATATAAATCGATTATCTCTTAACATTATGAATAGAACATTGCAACAGATGCAATATGATATGAATATCTATTTCATTTTATAATATGTAAGCAATATACGTCGTTATCGATTCTCCGCTCATTTTAAAGACATTGCACTATAGGAAGCGGAAACCAACGCCGCGTCTTGTCTACTAGACTGTCTGTATTAGAGTAGGAAAATGACAATATTTTAAGATTATTGAAAATGTTATTAATATACTGCGCCATAGGTTCAAATAACATTACTTTGTTTTCTATTTCTTAAAATAGCAATTATTAAAAAATACAAAATAAACCAAAATGAGAATGAAACTTAAAATCGCTTATTCCATGGCTTTTACAGAGTATTACAAACATACACAATGCAACTACACTACGGTTTTAAAATATCGATATCCAGAATGTCACTACAACATCGAGAAGCTTACGCAGAATCTACAAACTTACGTTAGACATGAGAGGCTCTCGGCGTTAGTGCATAATTGAGTATACTCACGCTCGAACTGTTAAGAGTGGTAAATGGCTATAGAGCTGGAGCCAAAAGTCGTTTTATCTAAAAGAGCCAGTATTTTATATATATTATGGGATATATTTTTTAAGGTTAAAAGTGATTGGGGAACCGTCGCGTCGTGGCGTCTATTTGTAAAAACTATGGTTATGGTTTCAATTCCACTCAATTATTTTCAATCTATTTAAAGTTAACGCTGTTTTTCGCACGGAGCATGTGCATTAAGCAGATGGGACCCTGGGAACCTAGTGTTAAGATATTCCGTTCCCATTAAGATACTTCTGTTCCCCCCTTTCCGTTTTCACTTTCCTTGGTACCAGAGCGAATAAAAGAATTCAAATCAGAATCAAATTCACAACCGTTGCGTTCATAGCGCCAGGCTTGTACGCTTGCACAACAAGGACCGACTACGTTTAATAAAAATATGAAACTTTTATAATAATTTCTAGTAAAAAAAAAATATTTTTTCCAAAGAAGTCAAACAAGACTTGAGAAATTGAAGATATTTTACAGAAAACATTTGTTTTTATTTACCCCAGTGTTATTTACTTAGGAATTGTCAGAGTGCTTTTTATAGTTGCTCGTAAAAGTGTCGATGTGGTTTTAACAAAAAAAAAATATTCTAACGACGGTGCCAACTGGTGGAGGCACTAACATATTGGAATATTTTTATTTTAGGCAAACCTGTTTGCTGAGTTTTATAAAAAGTTTTATCGTTAACAACGAAATTCTGGATTTTATTTGTTTTTTTTTATCTTTGGACATTCTGTAGGATAAAAGGATACGGTCTTATAACTATATGTTTTCTACATATGGGCGAAAAATACAAAACCATTTAGCTTAGAATCGTTGTTAAACGCTTAGATCGAGGCCCGTAGTAGCGCAGGAGCACAAACATGCGTGCGAAAAACGTCACAGGTTTTTGGTTCAATAACCACTCGAGGAAATTAAATATATATATTTTGTTTTAATCTCCTCGCTCTGGTAACGAAGCAAACTAGAGAACGCAAGTGTCCTTATGAAAGCACGCTTTAACACCAGGTTCCTAGGTCCCCACTGCATACCCTGCTATGTGCGGGATACAGCGTGAAACCAAAAAAAAATCAATCTTAGAAGTCATAACGAAACAGCACGTATTCATGCAAACACACGTATCCCCATGCTCCCCTTTTGTGTCATAATCCAATGGAATGGCAATCCGACACAGTCACCAGAGATCCAACGTTGGATCAATCACTTTACTCGTCCAAGGCGTGAATGTCGACTTGCCAACTGCGAACGAGCTTTGTATGGAAGGTTATGTACGAGTATTTATGATAAAAGAATATCGTGACTTCTAGACGTATCTTATTATAAGCTTTTATTTACTAGCCGTGATATATTACTAAATACTCGCGTTAAGAACATATCCCAACCTATCCAATTTAATCCAAAAATATTTATGGGAACTTATGAACATACACACATATAATATACATATACGCTTTACCAGACCGCAATAGAAGATGAACACCATTTTACAACAACTAAGACAACTACTTGGCATTACAAACATGAAATCTCAACTAATCCTGAAACTAATATTATTGAAGCTGCAGTCTAATTTACAACCAAGTAGCTAGTACCAGCAAAGTGTAGGTTTACAATACTATATATATATCTTACCAAATAATATTTCAAGTAGAATATCTTCTTAATAATTCCGCCCGCATCAATGAACAAAATAGATTAATTGCATCAATTCATTCATCAGTCATTGTTAAATAAATTGCTTTTGGTAATCTCAGTTTAACTGTGCTAGAATGTTCCAATTTTCGTGAGCCTGTCATGGCGCCGGGGCAAAAGCTTGTGACTGTAAAGGTTGTGGGTGCGAATCCTCCTCGAGAAATTTAAATATATAATCAAGGCAAAGTGAGGCCTTGAGTTCCCCCACTTAACACATCATACTATTAAGAATCAGGCGGAAAATGGAGAACCAGACAACAGAAATGTCAACCAGAACAGAAAATAGAGGAAATGAGCCTAAATTTAAAAAATGATCGAATTATGGTATTATGACGGAATATAGAGAACAAAAAAAATAAAAACATCTTGACGCAGTGGCCCTGAATAACAGCGTCCACTCGGAAAATCATTTATTTTTATTTCCTAGAAAGGTGAGGCCTGAAAGTGTCTAAGTGAAACGCAATGATAATTAGTTCAATTCAGATTATGTGTATCTACTAATTGTTATGAAGGCGTCAGTATTGGTGGCATTATCTAATGTCGTCTCTGAAAGTAATTCCGTGTTAATTAGTGATAAATACTATAGTTGCCATATTTTAAATATAAAACAAAATAATTAATCTATAGTTAAAATTTAATTCTAACACTAGATTTAATTCCTATCAACAGCATTAAATTTCATATGTTATTTATCAGGCAACACTGTTTCACGGTATTAAACTATTTTAGTTGTCAAAACGTAAAATTAATAAATATCAAAGATAAAACCGAAATCAATGATAACATGATTGATTATAAGCTATTGTCATAAAAGCACTGATTTTACTAAAATTATTGTACAAATTATTCCTAATTGCACCAACCATTAAATAGAGTATGTTTCTTTTATCATTCGACACAATTTTGGATGATTCATCAAATTGAATTTGAAGATTTGTATTTATTATTTTTTAGTTATATTGTTTACAAGATAATATGTAGGCAACTAAAGTGTCTTAATGGGAACGGAGTGTCTTAACATCAGGTTCCCAGGTTCCTTAAGATTAAAAATATTTTGGAACTAGATAGGCTCGGCTTCATCCAACAGTGTTTAAATTTTATAGGAACTAATGAACATACATACATATCTACATATTACATACCTCACCATTATTTTTATATATACCCTACCAATATATATCAAATTTATTATAATATTTCTAAAAACATAGAAATCCTCCGATTTATACAGTCAAATTTGAATCCACGTACAAACATCTACCAAATCAAACATTCTTGGTGATAAAGCGAAAAATATTGAAATTCTTTCATTGAAACCAGACAAAATCCAGACCAATAGCGTGGATTTAGCGTTTTTTGAAACGCCAGCTCACTAAAATAATACTGGCGAAGCAAACGACACCAACACTTATAGAACCAGTAGCCATAATGTGCAGACCATTAACCCAGCCCGACATATTTGTGGGTCACATTATCGAAGGACGTCTCGATAGGCTAATTTGGTGAGATGGAAAAATCGGCGCAGTTCGTTGTAATAAGAAACGTATAATATTTGTTTATAGCTTCACGCTGTATCCTGCACATAGTAGGATAGGCAAAGGTAACCTGGGAACCTAGTGTTAACGCAATCTTTTCCCATTAAGACACTTCCGATTTTCAGTGTCCATCAAACTCCGGAGGCACTCAGCGCCGTATTTTGCCTCGACAACAAAGCGAAGAAATGAAAATATTATATATTTCATTCCTTGAGTGGGAATCGAACCCACAACCTGTTGCATTCGCAAAAACGCACGCACGTACCCCTGCGCCACGGTTGGCCTCTAAACGGATATTAGACCTATCTATCTACCTAAAACATTTTCTATCATCTCTTCGAGCCCTAACAAATCAACAAAACGATAAAGTCTTATCACATCGTACACTTAATATCCTTACGTGTCCTACAAGTTATGCCCTTTTTTGGCGTTGTTAGCTTTTTCTCTTAGAGCTTAAGGAACATGTTCTTTATTATTACTGGGACAAAGATCAGATCCTTATTAGCAAAATATAAAGACCTATAAGTACGACGAGTATATTTACAGAAGATCGTTTTTTTCAGCTTTACATACACACGTGTACATAGCAGGGTAGGCAGGAACAGAACCTGGGAACCCAGTGTCAAGACACTCTGACTCCAGTAAGATACTTCCATTCCCTTCTTTCCACCGAATTCTAGAGGCATTTTGAGTTGAGTGGTGGAGTTCAACTCAATTATTTACCTATATACGACAATATATGTATTGTCAAAATATACTACAAAGTTGCATAGCAACAACCTCTTCTGTAATCGCAACAATTGTTAAGTAAAAATCGATTTAAACTGTAACAGAATACACACGCACGCGATACTCTATAGCCGATGCTACTATTGTATTAAACTATTGGGGACATCAGCGTAAGCTTTTTGCAACCTTTACTGTAAAGGTAGTTCAAAATATGGAGAAATTCATACGACGCTTACAAATTTTTTAATGTTTTCATAATTAGAAAAATGTAAGATTATAAATAAATAAAGAAAAAAAATGCTAAAACGTTTGTTCTACATTATTTTCTGAATTATTTAGTGAAAAAAGCTTCCTCTATACCTAGGCTTGATAAATTAGTGCAAAACAGTGGTTTACCTTATTTGTCACTAAAAAACTGTCGCTTAATATGATAATTAAGCATTTTATATTTTATTTTCAATAATGTTACAAAAATCATGTATGTACAGATTAAGTAAATATTATTTTCATTAAAGCTTAAGTTTAAATTAACTATAACTCGATTAAAATCAATAGTTTTACTACGCCATGTCCTTAGGCTATTTATATGTTAATATATTTAAGGGAAATACGAAGATACAATAGTTTGAATGTAAAACTGGACTAAAAACAAAAAGCAACATCAAAATTAAAATCAAAACACGCAAAAAATATAAAGATAACATGACAGACCAATTTTGCCTTCCCAGCACCCTCCCCATTATGTCACGCTTGACCATAGACTTACCCTCTGCTTATCCTGCTTATACGGGATGCAGCATGAGGCAGAAAAATATAAAAATTAAATAAAATTTTGCGATAAAAATATATTTTCAACAACTCAAGCATATAAATAATAGTAAAAACAAAAAATCAACATCAGAATTACAATCAAAACACGCTAAAAACATAAAGATAACGTGACACCCCCCGCCATGTAGTTCCCACCACCCCTTATGTCACGCTGCGCTACGCTATCTTCCGGTGAAGGGTGAGGTTACCCAGCCGATTAACCGAACTCGATATGTTTGTTTGGGTACGGTCCGGAAGAAGCTGACGTCCGGTGGATAGCACTTTATAAATCAAGTTTATGAATGTGTTACATACAATGTTTTTTTTATTTTGATTTCTTTTTGGTAATTACTGGTGTGAAATTCTTGGGTATTACGGGTTCCAATCCGATGAAGGATGCTTGAACAAATATATTTCAAAATCTACTATAATACAAAAAAAAATCAGCTTCACGCTGTATCCCGCACACTGCAGGGTAGGCAAATGGAACCTAGTGTCAAAATACTGTTCCCCAAGAACCTACTATTTTTAGCGACATATGATGTGTATTCATAAAGATATATATTCATGTCGCATTACCAGAACGACTAAATATAAATAATTCTTTCCCCCGAATGGGAACGAACTCACAACTGTCGCTGTGCCTCTGCGCCACAGCGACCTAATCTACATTTCTTAGTATATATCAGTACATTATAGAATACGTCTACTATTTAATTAATTAAAATATAATAATAGCAGACAATCAAAACAAATACCATAAGTCTCTTCAAAGGTTTATTTTCAGTAATCCTCCAATTTGGGACCAATTTATTTTAACTTCAAACATCGTTCCTTAGTAAACAATGCTTAGTAAATCAAACGTTTACTATACTTATATACAATGAAGAATTCTACAATTAAAAAAAAATTAAAAACTAATACATTGTTTTATCTTCTTTTTGTTTTCAGTTATCTATATCTATATATCTATATATCTATATCTATATATATAATAAAACTGTAAAGGGGGTAAAATCTGTACATTGAATATAAACTAAAAAAAACACTTCAGGGGGACTTAATACAACTAATAGAAGGTAAAAATATGATTTTTGGAATTCTTGTCTGTCTGTCTGTTGTGACTCTTTAACTCAAAAACTACTGGACAGATTTAAATGAAACTTCTCTTGTTGTATAGCTATTAGTCTTCGCCTACATATAGGCTATAATTTATTTTGATAGCCCGAATACCTGATGTGAACCCCTAGCAGCCCGNATCATAATAAGATATCGGAAATTGTTATTTTTATTATCATTTTTAATGAATATTATAAGAATTAAAAATGATTTAAGTTTTTATTTTTTTATCTTACTAGCTGACCCGGTGTCGCGAATAGCAGAATACATATTAAAAAAAAATCGACTGTTAGGCGATACGAAGTTCGCGGGTCTGCTAGTATATATATATACGTATGTACACTTTTAAAAGAGGTTGTTTTTAGTATATTTTTCTTCTTATCTGCTTGGTAGCCGCAAAAACAATAAATACACTAGATTCTATATTTTTATTCCTTTATATGAAGTCTACTAATAATATTAGAAAAGATAAAAACTTTACGTAGCGACACTTGAATTTGATCACTAAGCCTCTTGTCTTAATGTCAAAAATTGTGAGGAAAAGAATGGAACGGAGTGTTCTCGGAGACTGCTGTATGAGGGACACAGCGGAAAGCTAAAAAATGCTTTACCACATATAGCGGGGTAGGTAAAAAAAACCTCCTGCTTATACACTTCGCACTCTACTTTTACCTCCAACTTCGAGAATAATGTTAATGAATATTAAAACGGAATTTAACTCTGAGATTTTTATATTTAAGACAATATACATAAGATATTTTAGACGTAATTGTGTAAAAGTCTTTGATCTCTAAATATATTAGACGAACAATTACTAAGATTAATTTTCTAAAGAGCGATGTTTAAAGTTAAAACAAATTGGTAGCAAATTGTAGCATTACCAAAAATAAATCTTTTAAGATATTTATAGTGTCTGTTTCGATTGTCAGTTAGTATAAATTTTATTTAAGAGACCATCGCGTCCCTGTAGCACAGCCTATGATAGAAGAGCGACTGAATCGACCCCATAAAGTTTGATTCCAATTGTGGTAATTGATTATTTAATATGTTTAATTCCTCGATAGCAAAAAAGTTCAAATGAAAATATTACTATACCCCAAGTGGGATTCAAATATGTAATCGTAGTGCTTACAGTCAGATACTATGTCATTTGACCACGACGACCTCAATATGCCTCTGTATTAATATCTTAATATGAAAATTTACTGCAAGGAAAATAAAGAAAATTAAAATTGTCTTAAAAGATTGCAATTATATTTCCATAAATGTTAACATTACACACAATAGAATAATCGCGAATACATATTATTTTAAAAAGCGGAAATTTCTTACAAACAAATAGTATAGAAATGGTTCTCTCGTAATATCCCTTTGTGGATTAAAACTAGGTCATCTCTATCAGCTCGCGGTCCACACTGTATAATGTTGATAATTTGTAGGTCAGAATGTTGTTATTGTTGCTAAAGTTTTAAAAAATGCATAGAAACTATATTTTTTAATAATAAGAGGTCAGAGAGGTGCGGGTTCACATTCTGTTTAGTCTTCTGCTTTAATGGTCTAATGACCAGTGGAAAAACTGACACTATATATATTAAATCATTTTACGAAAAAAAATAGATTGATAAAGAAATAGTAATAATTTTATTTATATTTAGGTAATTTCACACACTCGCCTCGAAATTTCGACGAAAAGTGGGGAACGGAATTATCCTATTAGGAACAGAGTGTATTAACACAATGTTTAAATAACCAGACGGTAACCTGCCGACGACGCTTCTATATACAACCTAAAGCTAAAAAAAATAAAAGTAATATTAATTATTAATAATAACGTACCCACAACAAATGGATATTGACTTACAAAAACAAAAACCACCACCCAAAAATACATTTAACTGTAAGAAGTATGTAATATTTAAAAGCAATATATCGATTTCAAGTAAAATTTTATTTAATATTCACGGATTATTGCTTTTCCGATGTTTGTTTTACACTTTATTTGTATCGTTCATACAAATTTACGATGAGCGAAATCGTTAATGGTGCGAAGAGCGAAAACACAGATAAATACTCAGAAAGTCGTTATATGGGGCACCTATTATATTTTATGGGACGTAATATGGGAGGGTAGATCGTTGATTGATTTTGAATTTGCTTGTTGGAATATGAAATTATTAAAAAATTGCTAATTTATTTTTTTCGCATTGTGGAGTACACAGAGAGAACGTAGTGTCGAGACACTCTGTTCCTCATTTTCCACCATTCCATTTTTTCCATCAGAGCGGGAAAACGAAAATATTTTTAAATATAATATTTTAAAATACTTATTTTGTAACGTTAAATTAGTTGGTTTAATTTCAAAAATTATATTATACTAGCGACCCCCTTGCGGCTTCGCCCGCTTTTACTACTGGATTATTCATATAATGTATGTTTGCAAAGCACTTAATATAATGTGAAAATTAATTAAACCCTAATGCAACCCGCATTTTCGTAGTTTCAATAAGGATTTTCCAATT